>JZKD02S1604032.1:89190-121793 GCA_000966675.3 Picea glauca | reverse complement strand
TGATACATTTCTGTTATATTATTGAATATCTGCGATATCTCTGTGCATTTCTTTATTATATCTCCGATCTCATTTCGTGCTGAAAATAATCTGGATCACTTGCCTTTGAGCAATAACTTGTACCAAAAGTGAACCCCTCAAATGAAACTCTCAAGTGAAATTGTCTAAGTGAACCTCTCCCCTTTCAAAAAGGATGGCTATGTAGGCTAAGCTACTTGTTGGCTCAAGTTTCAACTATTCCCCTTTATTATTGGTGATTGTTGGGAGTCCACATTGCCCTCGTTGTGAGCAGAGCAGAGTCTAGGCTACTTGTGGTTTCCTTTGGTATGTATCTCATGGCTTCCTCTTTGTATTGATTGTTTGAAGAGAGGACAATTGATGACATAGTGACATGTTTGGTACTTTTCTCGGTGGTTAGGGTTTGGGTGTTGGTAATTGGTGGCTCTGTCAACAATGTGTGGCTTTGAGGCATTGTTCAACTCCTCCTTGGACTTGAGGGTTATAATTCACTTGATACTCATTGGGGGTTCTAGTGATTTGAGGTGATAGTTTCTATTGTGAGGTGGGCATCGCTTTGTGTGGTTCGATTCCTTACTGAGTTAACTAGTTGAGCTCTCCTTGGTCCACAAATCATCGAGTTAACTAGTTAGCTAGTGGTTGCAAGATTAGCCTCCATGGCTTGTTCCTTGAACATTAACAACCTACAGGGCTTCCTAGGGTTTCATTTTCTTTGGATCTCTATGTCCCTAGTCTTTGGTGGGTTTTGAGTTGGGTTCTTGTATTTGGAATTCATTGACAATTAAAAAAGTTGAGGTGCTCAAACCTTTGTGAAGCTATATGTTCTCAACAAGCCAGTGGCTCAATATGGTGACACTTGCTTCCATTACTTTTTGGATACTGTGTGACATCCAAGGATCTCACCCCTGTGTAGTTTGTGGTGCTCAATTTTGAGTAGATTGTTTTATCTAGTGAACGCTAGATTGTTTTTCAACGTAAACCTTTAACTAGCTTTTTAATGACATTTGAGGTGTATACAGCCTGAGTGGGCCTAATGGTTAAGAACATGTGTTTCCTCCTAAGAGGTCACAAGTTCAAATCTAGAGGGGGTAGGGTATGTATACCTCCGTAGACTTTACTAGTCAAATCGATGGGCGGAGGGAGTCCCTTGTCCCACAAACAAGGGGGTCTCATACACCAGTGGTGTCTGTCATAACACATACTAAATTTAATATCACCCTTTCATCTTTGAAATAAAGAATTTACAACTTTTTTAAAAAGTCAAGTTATTTGTTTTTTTAAATCAAATTATTATTATTATTTTTAAATCTTCCCATAAAATTTAAAAAAATCTTTAAAAAGTTTAAGTATATCAAACATACGACTCTTTATCCAAATAAACACCAAGATATACTTAAAAATGCAACCGTGTTCTAATTTAGCATCTAAGACGTGCATCACGTTTTAAATTAACAATTAGATGGCATAAATGGCACATCGTCATTTGTCCATCACGTTTTAAATTAACAATTAGATGGCATAGATGACACATCGTCATTTGTCCTCTTTGTGAACATTATATTATCTGTTAACGACTCTTTCTCTTCTTTAATTATTTGATTACCTCATACGAGATCACTTTATTTAATGTTCACAAACCATTGTGGTCTTAATTAATAAGTACCCATTATTCCAAACAAAGTATATTAAACATCACTTTATTTAATGTTTATAGATAAATTTGGTTTTAATTAATAAGTATCCATTATTCCAATTAAATCAAGCATATATACATGGCAATAGTCTAAATACAAGATGAAATTATTATTTTCTTATTGTTTTACCATTGTTTTTAAATAGAAGATTTTCTATTGCTCTAGAAGAGGAAATTGATATTTTTAGTTTAAAATTAGACTAAGATTAATTTGGATTTATGATATTACAATTTTGAGATGTTCATATTGCAGAATTCAATTGTAATAGGGGTAATTGTAATAGGAGTATTTGAGCGTGTTAAATCTATCTTTTTCACTAAAAATAATAATCTCATCAATTCAAAATTGCAAGTTCAACAAAGATTGCCTAATTGAATTTCAATTATGACAAACGAAAACATGTTAAAATAGTAGAATGTTTAACTTTCTTTCATATACATATATTCAAGGTCACTTCTTTTATTTTTTTCCAGGTAACAACGCCTGAGGAAAACCCCGAGGTACTTCTCCTCATTTCAAGGATGGTATTCAAGGTAAACCTTAGGTTTTCCAAGGCTTGAAGTCATTATAACAACATACTCATTATGAGCTCAACATGTCATTTTTATGAGAATATAACCTCGGTGGGGAGGATAACGCTCCATCCCACGATCACATGGGATAGACCCAATTGACATGGCCACTTCATTTATATAGAGATCAATGTTGATACATTACATTTACACTCTAATATAATTTTGACTTAGTAAAGTTTAAGGAATGGGATAAAGAACAACAATAGTATGGAGGAGAATTGCAAGCATTGTTTTGGGAGAGATTTCTTGCTTGAATAGATCATCCACTCCATCCGACAAGCTCTAGTCTAAGACCCATGCAACCCCAACCAAATTGATCCAAAATCTGCTAGGTACCTTTGTCCACTTACTTCTGTTTTGGATTCAATCAAGTTCCTTTTCATATTCATTCCTATTCACAAGTAATGAACTATTACACTTTGGGTTCTTCGAAAATGTGATGAAATTCATATGTCACTCACATCAATTTATTCATAATTCAACTATAAAATCACATTTCACTTCGTTGTAGTGAATATTTTTTTTTGTCTCTTCATCAATTCAATCATACATGTTCTCATTACAATGAATATCCCAATCTTAGAACCAAAAATAAATAATTTGATAGAATATCTAACAACAAATAAATCTATAAAGTGTAGAATATATGAAAAAATTATAAATTCTATGTCAAACACATCTACATTCTATTATTAATGTAGTAGAGATCCCAATCTATTCCAACCATATAATATTGAAATTACAAATTGGAATAATAAACTCATGTATTTTGTTGGAAATGTTTTTGAGTTATGATTTTCTTAGTTGGAAATGTTTTTGAGTTGTGATTTTCTTTAAATATATAGTCCTTTGTAAGTGTTGTTTGGAAGTAATAACTACTACTATTTTTTATCTTTGAAATATTTTGTTTGAATTTAATACTCTTGATATATAATTATCTCATTTTTCATTTGGTTCTTCTTTTTAAGTAATAATTATTATTATTTTTATCTTTGGAATATTTTGTTTGAATTTGATTCTCTTAAACTTAGTTTTTTATTATAATATCTTTTTTTTATCACTATTTTTATCATTTCTTTTAAAAAAAAAAAATCTAAAAAAAACCTTATATTTCATTATAATTAATATTAATTTTATTTTTCAATTAAATCATAATCAAATCATATCTTTAACCACTAGGTAAATATATTACTTATATAAATAATATATTATTTTTTATCTTTGAAATATTTTGTTTGAATTTGATACTCTTAGACTTTATGACTTAGTTTTCTGTCATAATATCTTTTTTTTTATCACTACTCTTATCATCTCTTTTTTAAATTTATTTTTTCTTTTGCAAAAAAAACTTTATATTTCATTATAATTAATATTAATTTTTTTTTTTCAATTAAATCATAATGAAATCATATTTTTAACCATTAGTAGATATATTACTTATATAAACAAGGGCTTCATGGCAGCTTAGTCCCTGCAAAGTAGATTTGGAAATAGAGATGATAGCTAACACCCTATAATTATTAATGATGATGATTAATGTGAAACATGAACAATATATTAACTAGGGGTTAGTTTCATAGTATCAATTTGTAAAGATTTTAAATGAAAAAAATTAACATTGATAACTATATCGTCAAAGAATTCGACCTAGACTCATAAGGAATGAAGGAAGACGTGCTACTCCATGACACTTAGTTTATAGATTTGCCATATGTCATATTGGTCAGGATCTTTGACCACATTTTTACTTTAATGTGGATGTTGTATAGTTTTGAGATTAACCTAAATTAAACTAACCAAATACAAATTGCATTTTAAAAATATTCAATTTTTCTTTTTGAAAATAAAATTTTCAAATTTAATAATATATATTTTTATATAATATTTATTATATTACATAATAAATATAATCTAAATAATATATTAGATAATAATATAATATAAATATAATAATAAATAATATATTAGATAATAAATATAATAATGCATAATAATAAATACATAGTACAATTTTTTATATTTAGATGTGGTGATTGGTAAAATTCATTGATTATGTAATTAATTCTACATATTGAAAGACGTGAAGGAAACAATAACATTTCAATTCTATCAACCAATTAAAAATGAGAAACACAAATATTTTTATTATATCCAAAAATATATATTTGTTTTCCTATGTTAAACATTACATTTCATACATAAATTTATGGTAAAAAGCAAATTAATGTCACATCAATATCACATCAAAAGAAAACTCATTGCTATAGTCCCATGGCAAGGACTAATAATATGTTACTAGATTGGTAGAGACATTATTTAGTAAAACAATTTTGACTTTTTATTCTTTCATTTTTTTTATAATAATTTCTTTTTGGAGCTATCTAATTTTGTAACAAACTTTTCTTCAATTATAAAAATGTGGTTATACAAAAAGTCAAAGTTTTCATTGATTGAGAATTCTAATATATTTTTTTACAATTTAGATAGAATTAAAATAGTTAAAATTGAACATAAATGTTAAGGTTTTGTTCCACCATACATAGATCATGGTAGAACTGTGGTTATGCCTAAAAGTTATCAGATTCTTATCAAATTTATGGTTGAAAAATGATCTATTTAATACAAGATTATCTTACTCCATTTTTACTTATTATTATATCAATACATTAAATATATTAATATATTTAATGTAAATTCATTTTTTTAATTAATATATATTAATCTTTAATATACATTAATATGTTTAAACATAAACTCATCTTTACTCTTTTTGAATAAAAAAAACTTTGTTTTAACTATAAATATCATAACATTTGACAAATACAAAAACTAATTAAACATTATAACTATTATAGTCACATCAAAACCAAGTTACATAGTATCAAGATACTAAGTAATAGTGAAGGCTAATCTAAAAAAATTCCAAGTTTATAGTAAATATTTAAATTCCACAAAGTTAATAAAGATCAACATATCAAGCAATATTGATAAATTCTAAATTCTTTAGTTCATAAAGATGTGTAGGATAACACTCCATCACACAACCACTAGACCTAGATGCAATTAACATCTAATTTTTATATATGATAAACAATAAATACAAACTCAATTTCAAAATAACATGTATTATTTATTTATTTTATGATATATGCTTTTTTATATTTAAAATATGAGTGGATTTGTGAAAATAAGTTTTTGGATAAATTGTTGTGATTGATAAATATATTTCAACAACTATTCTTAGGACTAGTATAAGTGAGACTTAGTCTTAATTACTGGTGCATTTATACAAGAGCACTAATTTATAAAGGAAAAACATATTTATGAGTATGTAGATTGGGTAAATTAGTGTAATTGATAGATATATTTCAACAATTTTTCTTAGTATTTATATTTAACTTTAATTATAAATAGTGCATTTACTTAAATGTGTTGTGCTGATTTATAAGGGAAAAATATATTTTAATAAAATTTAAATTTTGATGGAAGAATAACACCACCCTTACTTTACCAACTAACCAATTACATCTCTTACTTTTACCAACTAATCAATTAAATCTCTTACTTTTTAAACTTAATGTAATAATATATAATAATTATTTTTCCATTTCTTACTTTTACCAACTAACCAATTAAATTTCTTACTTTTTAAACTCAATGTGATAATATATAATAATTATTTTTTTAAACTTAATATAATAATATATAATAATTATTTTTCCATTTTTTACTTTTTACCAACTAACCAATTAAATTTCTTACTTTTTAAACTCAATGTGATAATATATAATAATTATTTTTTTAAACTTAATATAATAATATATAATAATTATTTTTCCATTTCTTACTTTTTACCAACTAACCAATTAAATTTCTTACTTTTTAAACTCAATGTGATAATATATAATAATTATTTTTTCAATAGTGTAAAAAAATATATTTTTAATATAAAACAATACATAAAATTCAAATAAGGAGAACATAAATATTTTAATGCAATAACATATATTTATATAGATTTTCTACATGAGGTACATTGATTATATGAATGAAACAAAAATTGTTTATATTGTAACATCCATCCACGATGTTAAACAATTAATTTTTCATTTTATACATACACAATAACAATTTGGTTTTAGCATAATTTCATTAATTTTCATTTACACAATTATTCTACATTTGCTCAATGATAAATCTAGATAACATGATGAAATAAGTAATATGTTAATTCTATAATTTAGAACTTAAAACAAAAGTATATACAAAATATCATCGAAAAATACCTCTTCCTTAGCTTGTCGAAGCTCATCGGTTGTAATGTAGTCTTGGGCGCCTCCAAGCATTCTTTTCCCGCTTTCCTAGAGTGAAGCAATGGAATCCTCCCTGCCAACTAGGAGCCTAGCCAGCTTCCTAGCTCCAAGAAACCTTTCGGTTTCTTGGCCCTCCGTGCCCGTGACTCTAAGAACAACAAAGCACAAATACTCAAAGAAAACTATCACAAGAATTATATCTTCCAAATATTTCACAACCTCTCATCATGCTCAAAACCTCTCCATCCTCCCCCTCCTCTCTACTTCTTCTCCCTATTTATCAAGTTTCCATACACACTTCCCCAAGTCTCCTCAACCCCCTCATTATTATCCATCAATCTCCCTTATCTACATATTTTGGGAAAATATTAAAATAAAACTAAATATAAATGACTTGCATTAAACAACAATAAATAAAATAAAAAGTCTTTATTCACATGCTAGTTAATAAATGTTATTTGATAAATTTCCCCAAAATGTACATAACACCCCACCATGCTCATTTAATTCATCGCACCCACCATCTATCAAAGTCAAGAAGGTATTTAATGCTTCTAGATATTTGTATGCAATATAATTTATATATTTAATAAACATTCAATTAAATAGTTAATAATTTATTTTAATAATTAATACATTAATTACTTATACTAGTGTACATGGGTAGGGTATGTGTGCGTATCTAGAGGACACATATCTCAAGCATGTACTAATGATAAACAATCATTGCCTCTAGTGCATAGTTTCTATATGATCACCAAGACATGTAGGACAACAGATCAAGTAATGCATCATTTAATAATCTTAACGAACTAAATTACACCAATTCATCAATAACTCATTGTCACACTTAAAATTTCAATAGGAAATCAAAGAGGGTTTTAAACATGGTAGGAACCAAGTGAGTAAACAATAGTGGCATGTCTAATCCCCAATCATTATTCTCAACTAACATCGAAGCATCCTTCCTTCCTAACCTACTTCCATCTTCCATCCTATCCTTTCCTCTGTTGGACTAAGATGGAGCGTCAACTATATTGACCTAACTCCTGACAGAACCCGTAAGCGGAAGTGTCATACATCTTGACCAAGTTTTCCCAACATGCAACTAACAGTCGTCATCACACGTCTAGGGGAGCGTGACTTCACACAACCCTCCCACGACTCTAGGTTTCGGAGGATAAACGGTGGGAAATACCTCCGCTCCTCCTCATAGAACTAGGGTCAACACAACTAGCAGTCGTCATCACACGTCTAGGGGAGTGTGACTTCACACAGCCCTCCCACGACTCTAGGTTTTGGAGGATAAAGGGTGGGAAATACCTCCACCTCTCCTCATAGAACTATGGTCAACACCCTACATCAAGCCATACTGTGCAACTACTGTTCTTAGAGTCATGTCATCAAACATCCACTCTGGGTAAGTTGTGCATCCTGTCAAAACCACACTTACCATTGATCATAGTAATATTTTGAATCATAAATTAAATAGTAAGTACAACTTATAACATACAATATCTTCTTGATGTCTACGACATCCCAGTTACCCCAATACTATAGTCATTTGGCTATCACATAGCTCATCATCATGTATGTTAGTTCATCAATAACACATATTGATGCATATACATCACAAATTTATATAAGAATCCATATTTGCATTGACACTCAATTAATAAATGTATTCCTATTTACATCATGCATTGCATCTATTATACATTCACAACATAACTTGAATTGGTTTACATGTACAGAACTTACCCATTTTAATTTTCACGTTTAAATAATCAAATAACTATCTTTGTCATGAACATATATCATGTAACATGCAAATACGTTTAGAGGTACACATCTCAATGTCTAACAAAGTCTAACTAACTCCAAACAAATGCTAAACTTTGAATTATTAAGATTAGTACACAACAATGTTCTAACTACCTAAGGTGAAAATATGGAGCGTTACACATATTCCGTGAATCTATTTTCAAGAGATTAAAGTAGCACATCACACTATATCATATAGTTATATATAAATTTTGTATACTAAATACAATGATTATTAATGATTATATGAATGGAATAACAAAGTTTATATTGTGTGTATCATTTTTCAAAATATTATAATGATTATAATTAGTAGTGTAATGGCAACATAAAACGATAAACTTAATTTACTCAACTTGATGTGATTCCCTTTACTTTGAATAAAAAATTAATTACGAAATTAAATCTACTATGAACTATTTATTTTTCATTTACATCATTTTTTTTCTAGACATTCATTCAAATATGTTTTAAGATATTTTCATATTTACATATTGATATTTTTTATATCATTTTTCAAATAATATAATGATAAGATACAAATTGTAAACTTAATTTACTTAATTTAACCGATCTTTATGTAAAAAACTAACTACTAAATTGACTCTACTATGAACCATCATTTTTTATTTGCACCATTTTACATAATCTCACAACATATTGGAAAAAACTCAACTTGCACATGGTGCTTATCCCATATGAGCATGCATAGAAAAGGGAACCACTTCTACATTATATGCTAAGAAGTATAATTTTAAAATCATAAGATGCTATGAAGAATATTCTTAATTAGAATTTGAAAGGGGACTAAGAAATCGAAAGGGGACTAGGCTCAATGTTCCACCCCTTTTTTCTACTGGTCCTCGCTCTTTGTGTCCACTTTTTTCTCCATTAGATTCCCTCGCTTGTTGACACTCTTAAAGCTCGTCAAATACCACCACACACCCACCCTTCTCTTCAAAATATTTGAGATAATTGGTTCACGCCGACTTTTCAAGTTACGCCGACAACATAAACGTTTAATAAATTCAAGTTAAATGAACTTGGTCAACTGTTTTAAAGTTCAATTCACGCGGACTAAACCCTAATAAGCCCCAAGTTACATTTAAAATAATTAAAAAATCAAATCAAATCACACTGTCTGCATCGTGACATATTCGCATATGTGAATAGATATCAACACATGGTTATATTTAATCATACCATTTATTAATTAAAAAAATAAAATAAGTGGCATGTCCCATGTTAGAGATACCTCCGTATCATAAAGTTACCTTTAAATTTAACTTTGACCATGTGAAAGAGAAATTCAATTTCATATGGATGGTAATTGTTTAAACGTTTTATTTTTTTGGAGTTTTTATGGACATATTTTTTTTTCAATTTTACTCAAAATTTTGTCAAAAGTTATTGGAATTCTATATCCCCATAAGTGTTGTCGTTTGTTAAAAATGTCAAATGAATTTTCTTTCACTGATTGACATTGCCAATTCTCAGAAATTATGGTTCTCTATTTAATATTGGGTCTTGTTTTGGCATTACTTCAATGGACCACTTGGATTTGCAAGAAATAAGAAGGGTATTGAGGAACCATGAAGAACAAATTTAATGCAATAGTTCTTCTCTTTTTTCAGTGCATGACAATGAACATCGATTTATCTCTCAAATTGCTTTAATCATAAGCATTCTATCACAACACAAACATTACATAGCCATTTTAGAAGCCAAATATAACATGTTTGAGGAATTTGGTATTGAATCTTAGCAAGCACACTATGAGAATTCAAATCAAAGAATAACAATTAGCTTAAGTGTGGGGAATTCAAGGAAGTGGATATTTGACACTAGTAAAGCTATCAATACATTTATTAAGTAGTATGTTTTTTAAAATTAAGTTTTTTATAAAACTTATCAGTGAAGCAAAAACTGGTTTTTTACGTTAAAAAACAAAACATATGTAAATTTTGTAAATGTTTAAAGTATATGTAGGGTTTTTTTAGGTTAAAAAACAAAACATATGTAAATTTTATAAATTTCTAAACATAAAGTATATGTAAGTGTGTTGTTAACTTGAAACAACTTTTTCAATATAAATTCCCAATTTCAATTAATTTTTTTATTATTAAATATTATATTTAAATATTATATTCTTTATTATTACATCTTAAATTTAACTTTCATAAAATTTTTCATTATTATTACTCTTTTTCATCTTCCATATGAAAAATGTATGTTTTATTATTTTTTTTCAAATTTATGATTTATAAATTTGAATTCATAAATTTAATAAATTCAAATGTAAATATGTAAAAAATCATCTTTTATATAAAACAGTTTCATCTAATTTATAATTTATAAATAAATTCTATTTATATTTATAAATAAATTCTATTTCAATATAAATTGTATAAACATTTAAAATGATGATTTTTTATAGATTTTTGTACAAGGATATAAATTATAATGGATATATGATAATTATTTTTTCAAAATAAAAAAAATCATAGATTTTTGTACAAGGATATAAATTATAATGGATATATATGATAATTATTTTCTCAAAATAAAAAAATCAATTCACACTTTTGAAATCGGTGGCATATCCTTATAATGGATATATATAATAATTATTTTGTCAAAATAAAAAAAATCAATTCACACTTTTGAAATTGGTGGCATATCCCTATGATATAGGACCATAAAATTTAATAAAGATAAAAGTTGTATTTTAAAATTAGAAAATAAAAATTTAATAAAGATAAAATTTATATTTTAAAATTAGAAAATGAAAAAAATGAATAGCTGATAGGGCTTTATTCCACATCAATATAATTACTTTCTGTAACCACAAACGGTTGTCGGTGAAATCACGTTGGCATTTTTAATATAATAATAATATTTGACAAATGGGATACCTCTTTAAATGGAATATTGAAATTATTTTGTCTGTTTGCCAAGTGACGGTAAAAACATCGCACGTTGAGCACGTGCCGTTTTACTACTGGATAAGAAGGGCACATTTTGGTTTGAGCACGGCAGTTGTGGCGCGGAGGTCCAGCTGGCACATTGACCGATCTCTGCAGATTCCAAGCCGTCGCAAAGGCGGCTACAAATACGCAAATCCGCATATTATTAAAAGCACAAATATATGCTGTAGACGTGTCAAAGTTCCCTTCAACATGGACTCGCCATTCATGTCAAATACGGACAAATGCGGCGCAAATGACATTTAGGGAATGAAGGCTAAATTCAGGTCACATGAAAAATTGCAGTGCATTATTATTCGGTGCGAGGGCCGAAAGCTTTGCCTTGCTGACCAACTGTGCGTGCCAGGAAATGCGACGAAAGGACCAAAGGATGCTCCAGTCGACCGAATAAAAGATGGAGGAGGTCCGCATAGGACCAATTTTGTGAAAAAATTGGCGTTTTTTGGGTTTCAGTGTGTCGATATCGGAGCAGAGGATTAACTGATCGCTTAAAGCTTGTGATGCCGATCGAAAGTGTTAAAGCCGAAGATTTATCGAAGGCTCTGGTGTTTAAACGCTGAATTTCAATCCGGAAAACTCAAGCTTTTCTGGATATCTGAAAAAGGTAAGAAATTAACTAGCCTTTCCCATTGAAACGCGGATTTTTGAGCAATTAGAATTCAAAATCTGCGTATTTTGTTGAAAGAATGCCTTAAAGATTCTTAGAGCGAGCAATTTTTCATTGGAAACGGATATTTTAGCTGCTGGGCTTCAAGATCTTGTATTTGTAAGGGAGAATAGTTTAAAGTTCTTAAGGACGAGGAATTTTACTTTGGAAGCGGATTTTCTGTCAAACTGGACTTCGAAATCAGCAAAGAATGGCTTAAAGCTTCTTAGGAAAAGCAATTTTTCTTTGGAGAAGAAGAATTTAGGCGATTAAGCGTCGACATCTGTCCGTTGAAGAGATCAGCTAAAGGCTTTGACCTCGCATCAAGATTTTCAACAATTATTTACCGTCGGTCTTAGCAGGAAAGGATCGGGAAGAAGCAATTCAAGAATAATTGAATAATTGAAAAAGGTTCTACGCCCTTTTTTTTTTCTCTGTGAAGGCGACATTTTCTTCCAGAAAAATTAGCGGAAGAGAATATAGGCAATGCATTTCCGGCTTTGGCCGGACAAAATCTCTGGAGTTGAGAAAATTTGCAGACAATTCAATTATGGATACTTTAATGGCGTCATCAGCGGTAGATCAGAGGTTCAGCCAGGAAACATTGCAGCAGCGCCTGCAGACTCTAGTAGAGACGGCCTCAATAGTGTGGACTTATGCGATTTTCTGGCAGGTTTCTTATGAGTCTAGCGGTGCCATTCAGCTATGCTGGGGAGACGGCTATTACAAGGGGTCGAGGAATACGGAAGAGGATGAGCGGCTTAGGATGCGCAGCCGTTTGACCGTGAGCCCCGCCGACCAGGAGCTGAGGAAAAAGGTATTACGCGACTTGCATTCTATGATTAGCGGGAGCGATGAAGGAAACCAGCAGGATAATAGTAGTGTTAGCGTAGATGAAGAAGTTACTGATGCTGAATGGTTTTATTTAATTTCGATGATGCAATCCTTTTTATCTGGGTTTGGGGTACCCGGTACGGCATTTTCTACCGGAGCTCCTGTTTGGATCGTCGGAGCGGAGAGACTGCGGGTATCGACATGCGACAGGGCAAGGCAAGCCCATGACCTTGGGATTCAAACACTTGTCTGTGTTCCGATTCAGGGCGGCGTGGTTGAATTTGGATCGACGGAAGACATTGTTGAAAACTGGTTGTTTCTGGAGCAGGTCAACCGTTCGTTTAAATATAACCTCAACCAAACGCATGATAACCTGTTTCAAATCCAGTCTTTATGGCCAGAGGAAACTTTGAGTGTTAAAAGCAGCAATACTATGCAATCCGCGCCATGCATCGAGCCTGTGAACAATGCTGAAATCCAGTCCCTGAACTCTGCTTTAGCTCGGGAATTACCAGTGACAGGCAAACAAAAGGCATCTGTGTTCGCTGAACAGAGTTCTTTAGTGGTTAAAGACGACAAATCTTTGCTGCATCCCCTAACTCAGCAGACCGAAGCCCTTGAAGCGCCGGCCATCCGTATTCCAGAAACAGTAAACGGTACAGAGCCACAAACCCGCGCATTGGGCTTTAAAGGCAGTGAAAAGAATGCGATAAAGCCATCAATAAAAGAGGATACTATTGGTTTACTGTCTAATCCGCCTGGAATTGCCATAGGAGGCCTGCGTTCTAGCATTGAATCAGAGCTGTCTGATGCAGAACCCTCTGCCTCAATTAAAGATTCAACTTCTGCTGTAGTCGAGAGAAAACCACGGAAACGTGGGAGAAAGCCTGCAAATGGCCGCGAAGAGCCTCTGAATCATGTTGAGGCTGAGCGGCAAAGGCGTGAGAAATTGAACCAGAAATTTTATGAGCTTCGTGCTGTGGTTCCCAATGTGTCGAAGATGGACAAAGCTTCTCTGCTCGGCGATGCCGCTGCTTATATCAAAGACCTCTGTTCGAAACAGCAGGATTTGGAATCCGAGAGGGTTGAATTGCAGGATCAAATTGAGTCTGTAAAGAAGGAATTATTGATGAATTCTTTGAAGTTGGCAGCTAAAGAAGCAACAGATCTTTCAAGTATTGACCTTAAAGGTTTTAGCCAGGGGAAGTTCCCCGGCTTGAATTCAGAAGTTCGCATTCTTGGCCGAGAGGCGATAATAAGAATTCAATGCACTAAACATAATCATCCTGTTGCGAGACTGATGACAGCACTGCAAGAACTTGATTTGGAAGTCCTCCATGCGAGTATTTCTACTGTGAAGGATTCGTTAATTATCCAGACAGTCATTGTTAAAATGACCAGAGGTTTGTACACGGAAGAACAACTTCATGCGCTGCTTTGTAAGAAAGTAGCTGACCTGAATTAAATAGTGGAATATCACTACAATATTGAGAATTTCCCTTTGCATGCTTCATCGTGAATTGTGTTTCGGACAGGAAATGGTGATGGTGTCGTCCAACGCCATTTTCACAATGGAAACACCATTTTGTAACATAATTCAAGATTATTTGTAGAAGCAAAGGGCAAGGACTGTGTACAGTATCATAGCTTAATGTTGCTTATTCAATAAAGCAACTTATTCTAACATGTATTTTATTCGAAAAGCGACAAATTACGATGCAAAGAGCATTGTGGTAGTCTTTCCATAGAACAGAGATGACTGCAAAAGGGTTATTATGAGATAATTCCCGCATCTTTATCATGCCAAAAGCAACTCCAGAAGGCCACAATGTTTGAACAAGGTGGTTTTACAATGGAAACATTCCGAACACAATTCAAAAGCTAAAATATCCTTTCTCTGAACTGTTCGTTTACAGAGCAGGTATTTGAAAACTTTTCAACTTTGCTGAGATTTGTGATTTTAATATAATTGCTGGACAAATAGGGTTGTAGTCTTTTTTAAAATAATTTTATTTGCTTTCGTCACAAATTGGTAAATGTTTATGTATGTATCAAGTTTGTTTTCTTTTATATCCATAATACATATTTTTATGATAAAACAACCGAGGTTTTCCTTAATGCAAGACCATTGCGATCTATTATTGGTTGTGTGCAGGTAATGGACTGCTCAAGGATTGTTTTAGAATTTGCATTGGTCTCAGCATAATTTTGGTAATCTTTTCTATCTTTTGCCATTATCTTAAGATAAAATTAGGCTTTAATCCAAGGCATTTCAGGGAATGTTATTCTTTGCAAGAATATAAGTATTATCCTTTGCAAGAATATCAAGTTTTCAATATTATAACTTGGTTTTTATCATTGAGTAATATTGATTTATAGCTTAGTTTGATTGTAGTATATATTATAGCTGAGACATTTTGTTCACGAATTTAATATTCGGATCAGTGTCCATGAAATTGCCTTTCAAAGAGTTGGAAGTAAGCTAAAACCTAGCTCCGATTATTAGGAATGTTCTTGAATATTTGTCATATTATCCTTTGCATGCTGCTTCTGTTCTCATTTTTTTTATTTTACCAATGGACTCTTTTTGTTGTTGTAACTAATCAGCAGAAACAGAATTTGAATGACTCCATGGTAGGAGAAACTCTATCAAGAGGTTTCTTTATCAGAAATGTTAATCAAGGGAATTGTGGTGCCTATTTTCTCAACACATCTTTTCAAAATTTAAATGCTTGAAGATTAGGTTGCTGGATTCAGATAGTACTAGTGTTGAAATTGCAATGAGGTTATAAACAAAAACGATGACTGGCAAGCTGGGCTTTATGCCGCTAATTTAAAATTGTAATATGACATTAGTCTCTTCAGCTAGATTATAAATAGTAAATACTTCCTGGGGATGCTCATCCAGAATACTCCTTTTAATGAATTTCATAATGAGAATTATTAAAATGTCCTATGACTATCAAATTAAAAGACTAGCTTCTCATTTGATAGGAATGTGCAAATATCTTATACCAAAAGGTTTAAAGGTGATTCCATGTGATACCGGGTCATTGTGAGATTTTCTTGGCAGAAACTTCTCGGCAATTCCCAATGCATGGTCTCAGGATGCTGTGGATTTTAGCTTTTAAACTACTATCTAAACGCTTCTAAAGCTCATCCACTTGTTTAATAGTTTATCCAAGACAAGCAGATTTCAGGGTGCATGTCCCTTGATGGACTTGTTAGTATTTTTTCTCTCTGCATCTCCTTATGGCCTCCAGCAAAATGATGCATGTGTATCTCAGGGCTATATGCATGTGTATGTGAAAAGCTGAAGAAAAATACTATGGAAATAATGATTGAAAAAAGGAGGATGTGAAAAGTAGAAGAAAAATACAAATAGGATGATATATTGCAGGGAGCTCCCAAGTTATAACTCCAGCCTATTATGTTACCAAAACCGAGAAACAGAAACACAAGTTTTATATATAGATATATCAAAATAATAAAATATTTCATTTTTTTACTTAAATATTGATACTTTGAAGTTTGGACTCCTGTCAGAGACTTGGTTACTCTTGTTTAAATTTAATCCACATTGTGTTCTAACTCTCAACGCTTGATAATATGTGCATTAGAATGACCTTTCACGTTTAGTTTCCTGTTTTTCATTTTTGGTAACGTAGAAAAACATACTCCAACATCTAGAAATTATCTCCTGTTAAAAAAGAATTTGAAGCAATAAAATTCTATTTTGCAATTTAATATAACACTCTCTCCCTACTTCCAGCAGTGATTAACAATAACTTCTTAGCTCTCAAATCTATGAGCAAGGTCAGTGCAAGTTTACTATACCAATGAAAACCAATGAAAAAAGGGGAATGAAAAATTGTTGGAAAAATAGTGGAAGAGAAGAGGTAGAAAGTCACTAAGGGCCCTGAACTAAGGCCACCTTGCCTTTCTCTTCTCCTTTCCCTCTGTTCTTATGGAACCTCCCTTTTGGTCAAAGTCATAGGACGTTGACTGAGAACCACTTTTTTCTTCTTCTCAAAATGTCTTATATTTAAGAAAATATTTACAAAGATCCGTACAGAAAAGGTGGAAGGGGAATGACTTGAAAAGCAAATTCAGGTCTAACCCTGATAGTAAATGAGCCTATACTCTATAGAACAAAACAACAATAGAAAACAAATTATTAACAGATATACAACATCATTCCCAACCCCTTAGACTGCCTAGCAACTTCTGTTCCAACGTTCCCAAAACCCATAACTGCAAGTGTCTTTCCAACTAATGACACACCAAAACACTTGTTGCGTTGCCACTTGCCAGCCTTCATGGAAGCATTAGCCTAGGGCACATTTCGCTGCATGGATGCGATCCCGTGCTCAGCAGCCGAAACGGTATTGGCAGTGGGAGCATTGACCACCAGGCACCCAAACTCAGTGGCTGCCTGCAAATCCACATTGTCTATACCACACCCGCTCTTTCGACAACCTCGAGCCTCCCGTGCCAGGATTCGAACACCTCACAGTTCACTTTTGTGCTGCTGCTCACGATGAGAGCATCGCAGAGAGATCTTTGTGCAAAGTTATTCCTACGATAAATTGCAGGAGCAGTCCACATTGGCCTCGCTTCTAAGCAACTCTAAACTGCCCTCCTCTAACTTCTTGGCCATCAAAATCATCAGTTTCGCCTGCACATCGAAAGCCACGCCCCGCGGGGACAGAGTTTTGAAACGGGAAACATTTTTGGTAGGTATTAACAGTGTGTTTTGCAGAGTTTGACCTAGGAACGCAGAGGAAAAGCGAGGGGGCAATTGCAGAGCTGATTTGGGAGAACATGAGATGGATTTGAATGGGCAAATCATTTGAATTCTATGGGGATTTGTCTAACGGAGAGACCCCAGGCTTCCCATTCCATTGCCATTGCAAAATCTGCCCTGCAACCCACCTAGAAAAAATCAGGGCAGGAACCTACAGCAAGCCTGTACCAGATTTGGAATAAGAAGATGAGAAACCCCATGCATTTCCATTGCCATTGCAAAATCTGCCCGGCAACCCACCTAGAAAAATTCAGGGCAGGAACCTACAGCAAGTTTGTACCAGATTTGGAATAAGAAGATGAGAAACCCCATGCAGATATGCAAATCAAAGGAAGGGTCAAGAATGAAGCAAATAAAAAAACTTGACTTTCAATGCCAAAATTAGGCATCTGAGAAATGAGAGGTGAATACGCTCTCACACAAGCAAGCAGGGCAAGAAGCTTCTGCTCGATACTGGGATCTTAAATGAGTTTAGACTTCATAAAACAAAACAACAATAGANAAAAAAAAAAAAAGACTTCATAGAACAAAACAATAATAGAAAAAAAAAATAGATGATCCTAAATGAGCCTAGACTCTATAAAACAAAACAGCAAGAGTATATTAGTATATCTCTTATATTCAATACAAGAGGTAAATGAGCCTAGACTCCATAGAACAAAACAATAATAGTATATCTCTTATATTTAATACAAATGAGCCTAGACTCCATAGAACAAAACAATAATAGTATATCTCTTATATTTAATACAAGAGGTAAATGAGCCTAGACTCCATAGAACAAAACAATTTCTTATATTCAATACAAGACACAAATACAAGAGGTAAATGATCCTAGACTCCATAGAACAAACAATAATAGTATATCTCTTATATTCAATACAAACAATAATAATATATCTCTTATATTCAATACACGACACAAGCTTACAACTAACCATAGTTGGTTGTATTGGAAAATGGAAAAAAGATATTAACAATGACAAGTCAGAGTGTCCCTATATATAACAATGAAAAAGGCCCAATCTTAACAAAATTAACAAAAGATAACTGTCTTAGCACTTATATATAACAATGAAAAAGGCACAATCTTAACAAAAGATAACTGTCTGTTAGAGAGGCTACATAGGCTTCACAACTAACAAGAATTGGTTGTATTGAAAAATGGGAAAAAAACAATAACAATGACAAGTCCTCTTAGACATCAAAATAAACCAAAAAAGCATGTAATAATAAATATGAAAATGTGACTCAAAGTTCAAATAGCTTATTTAATATTCTAAAAAGTGCATAATTTTATATGTACAGACTCCAAAGTCTAGACTGGGAATCCTTGAAAATAGTCCACATCTGTCTGCAAGATACATGTAGATGGCTTTATCTGAAGGTTTCTTGCCTTCATGGAAAAAATAGAACAATAATAAACGAAGAATGAGGTTTTTTCCATGGATTTTTTTTCTGTTTTATTTGCTGTCAGTGAAGTATGTATATCAAACTGGGCGAGTCTCGACGAACTGAAGTATGTATATCAAGCTGGGTGAGTCTTAATTGAAAAAATAGAACAATAAGAAATGAAGAATGAGAGTTTTTCCATGGATTTTTTGGTTTTATGTGGTGTCAGTGAAGTATGTATAACAAACTGGGTGACTCTTGAGAAACTTGCCGAGTCTTGGCTAAACTCCCGAGTTTCGGTGAGTTTGACCACAGTTGTCCCAGTTTTCTGCTTGCGAGTAAACTAAAAAACGAACCCTGTAGACTCACTGAGTACTCAGAAGACTCAGCGGGATTTGTTTCTATGTTCTTGGTCTATTTATACTGTTCACAGGTAAAATAGACTAAGTATCGACTGGGATTGCATCATATTGCATAATAGTTTGCTTGGTTGAGAGTTTTGTATAGATTTAGAGGTGATTGAGTCCAATGTGTATTTTCCTATTATACGTATAGTAGGCTGCAGCTACCTACAGGGAGGAGAAATAGCAAAATAATAAAAAGAGAAACAGAAGTTATGTATTTTTTCAGAAGATGGAATTGTTTTCCCAATGTTAAATTGAGGCTCCTAAACAACAGCAAAATATCACAGTCCCTCTATTCCACTAGGGGTTAGAATCGAGCACCTAAAAACTTCAGTCCTCCCTATTCAAAGAGGGGATTCGCTTTTTACCTGTGCACCTGATGGGTCAGCTTATATCCATTCTTTGTTGTACTAATTTCAATATGGAAATAGCAAAGCTGCTGGATAGAAAAATATAAGATGCAACAGTGTTTTATGGGAAGACATCCAGTACTTGTTCACCATCAGGTAGGCCTTTTCATCCCTTCCCAAGTTCCCATGATGCTACTGTTTTAAACATCCAGTACTTGTTCACCATCAGGCAGGCCTTTTCAACCCTTCCCAAGTTCCCATGATGCTACTGTTTTTAAACATTTGACTGTCGACTAGGCCGAGAATAAGCTATCAAGTCAACAATCACTTCAACATTAAATGCTTCTGTATATATTAAATAAACATTTGACTGTCAATTAGGCCGAGAATAAGCTATCAAGTCAACAATCACTTCAACATTAAATGCTGCTGTATATAAATTTAAACAAATTGTTTAAATCTGGATGAAATCACAATTTTAAAATTGTTTAAATCTATTTTTAGATTCATTGTCTTTAAAAAAAACTTGAGATACCCGGAAAATCTGGGATACTATGATTATACAGACTCAATCATTCAAATTTATAGTTCCAATAATTTTTAGTCCGATGTAAAATATTGAAAAATATCCCATAGTTTTTAATCCAATTCAAAATAATTCTTTCTAATTTAAAATATTAAAATATTGAAAAATATAAAAAAAAAAAAAAACCAAAACTAAAATAAAATGTTTAGATCATATAATGCCACAACAATATCATTGTTCTCCTCCCCACGGAACTGTTTGTTCTTCTCCCCACGGAACCGTTTGGCTTGTAAATAAAATCCATTAGAATTCTCTACATTGAGTGCTGCTAGTTGCAACTTTTATATCGTCACCGGAGGTTATTGAAACAACTTTGTTGAGTTGCTCCATTATTATCTCAACGGCCATAGTGTGAGACTCAACAACCATATTTTGTCCATATTCTTTGGAGGGATCCGCGTAGCAGTGTGAGTTTTTCATCTTGATTTGACATCACAACGTTATGCCTATTTCAATTACATTATGCTTTTGATTTGACATCGCAACGTTTTGCCTTTTTCAATAACATTATGCTCTTCATTTATTAGTTTCACGAGCCTCTCCCCGCCGAGGGGATATACGTATGTCAATAACTTTCTTCATTTATTAGTTTCACTAGCCTCTCCCCACCGAGGGGATATAGGTATGTCAATAACTTTCTTCATTTATTAGTTTTACTAGCCTCTCCCCACCGAGGGGATATAGGTATGTCAATAACTTTAGTAGTACGAACCTCTTCCCATTCCCACTTAGATATAGGTATGTCAATAACTTTAGTAGTACAAGTCTCTTCCCAGTGGGATATAGGTATAATCACCGAGGAGATATAGGTATGTCAATAACTTTAGTAGTACGAGCCTCTTCCCAATGGGATATAGGTATGCCAATAACTTTAATAGTACGAGCCTCTTCACACTGGGATATAGGTATGATTTATAGAAGTGCTAAATTAGAGTTTAATTTGTAAATTTATTAGAAAAAATCTTAATATGAAATATTTTTTATTAAACCATTATAATAGTAAATCCTATCTTGAATATGATTATTATCATATGATCCTTGTTGTCATGATTCCACATGACGTCTAATTAGATCTTGCAATTGTTCACTTTCTGAGGGTGTGTGACATTGCGACGATTCTTACTTGGTTGCTTGGTACACCAATGATATTTTGTCTGGACTATGCCTCTTCACCTAGAGCATACCCATATTCCATTCTAGGCTATCAGCAAGTCACACTTCTACTCTAGTGCAACTCTTGCTTACCTAGACAATTGTTAACATAGTTTAACACTTAGTCTTATTTAAGCATGCATTCATGAACATGAAAATATAACAGAACAACTGTGGAACAAATAAAGACAAACACAAACACAAAAATAGTGTGGGTGACACAAACTGTGCCTAACACTCGGCTAAGTCTTTGTTATTGTGAAACAATTACAATATGAGCTCTACCGGCTCGGTTTACTAATTTGACAGAGTCACACGACTCACCTCACCTCACCAAGACACTCAAGAACAGATTCATCATAGCAAGACTCTCTGTCGCAACCATCTCCACAACCACTCGCTATGCACCTCAAGGGTTCCCACAACCATAGAGTTGTTGACCTTTCGTTTCCGCAGACTTTCACAAAGCTAACACAAATTTCAATTTTGCCCCACACACGCCTCCACAGACCTGCATTTTTAGACTTTCCCAAAACCTCACAAAATGTTCAACTCTTGGCTACTTGTCTTCCATTTTGGCAACTTTGCCTCAGTTCGTTGCCTCATACTTGCTCTCCAAATCTCTTGTCAAAAACAATAACTGGGAAAATTGTATTAGAAAAAAGCTACAACATATGCTACAACAGAGATAACATCATAGTAAGGTTCCAATGAAAACATAAAAGCAGATACACAGTCTATACAAAATCTTGTTAGAAGCCCAAAACAGAGAATGGCCTTATATTGATGCAAAATAACCCAATGCATCTTTATGCTATATATTCTATAGTAAATGCCTAGAATTTTTAAAGTCCTAAAAAACATTTAAATCAGTCTTGAGCATAATGACTAGCAGCATCCTCCAAACTTGTACTACCTGGTTCACCTTCTCGGATCATCTATTCCATTTATTGATCAATTTGATGCATAGATTCTTCCTCTTTTATCCTTTCTCTAGATAAATTCACCAAGGTTCTTGGGTTTGATGCCATTCCCTGATCACCTCTATGAATATTAAACATTAAATTTTGAAGAAAACTACATTCAACTTCTACCATTGCCAATTGTTGCTTTAATGCCACCAGAGCTCCTTTGATTTCCACTACTTATGCTACAATTTGGTGCTCAATTTTGTGAATTTTAGTAGCAAGGTTGAAGAGAGAGGCCCTATTACAATGGATAAGCTCTTCATGGCTTCACAATACTCTGCAAAGTTCTTGCAAGTCCCTTGAATCCATCTAATGATCTATGAAGAAACTACCTCTTGTGAAGAAATTATGTGCCCTGTCTACAAAACCCACCAATTTTCTCACCTCAAGAGAACCCCAAAAACTTCTCTGTGTCTGGATATCGTTCAGTAAATTTTGCTCCACAATCCAAGTTGGTGAATGGATGGCCCCGGAGTCCACAAATTGAGCTTGCTCAAAGCTTCCATGTGTAACAACAACCTGTAGAAGACTAATGCTCTTCCAAGGAGGTGGTTCTCTTGGCAGATCCCTGTCACCCAGAAACAAGCCAAAGAGCGAGCATATAATATAGAAAATACTATCCTAGATAAGAAGTTTCATAAGCCCTCAACCTCTATCCACATTTATTTCCATCATCCCACAACAATCTTGGAAGGTAAGGAATGGAAGAACAAAAGCATGTGAAGATAGAGCTGAGAGCATGTGAGCATAAGGGACCAGTCTCATAGCATTGAATTTCAGTTGTTTGAAGGATCGAATAAGATTATATGCCATGTGAAGGGTGACGGTTCCAATGGTACTCACCACATGACAATTAAATTGAGCTATACATTTCGACGTGCAAGTCATTAAATAAGGGATTGCTTGATAGGTTAATACACCATTAACCATAAGTTCCCCCTCCTTTTGGCCCGATCCTACCTTTTCCCACCAATCTGCTTCATTATTGTGTTATCAAAGGACATGGTAATATTATATATCAGATAATGAACCTTCAAATTCTCTGCTTTAATCTAGGATCAAGGCAATAAGATTGTCTCTAGGCAAAGTTTTTTTAACCATATGTTTGAAAATTAACCTAGAGTCTCCAACTACCTTGATCGAACGAGTACCTATGTCTATTGCAATTTTGAGTCCTTGCCATAATGTATACACCTCTGCCTTATTGTTTCACGTGATACCTAGTGCCTAGGAAAAACAAGTTTTAGTTGTACCTTTGAAGTCAATGATAACCCCCCACACCTACCACCCCTAAACTAATAAAATTTATTACAAAACTTTGAGATTACAAAATCACTCATATTCAAATTATTATTTTGCATAAAAATGTTATATTTAAGTACACACTACAATTCTTCTAATTTTTATGTAAGTAGGAATATACTAATTTTCTACCTTCATCATTGCTAATTCATAATATGTACATTATTATCTTCATCATTGCTAATTCATAATATGTACATTAGATATATTATCTAGACGCTTTTTATGTAATTAGGAATATACTAACTTTCTACCTTCATCAATGCTAATTCATAATATGTACATTATTATCTAGACCCTAGTTTCTATTTTTTATTAATCATGGCAATGCGTTCACCATATTTGAATCTTTGTAATATCATTATACTCGATCTGCAATATTGATTTAATGAGTCATTTGGGGTTAATTAGTGTGTATAGACATATAATTAAGGTTAATTGGGGAGCTTATGATTGTATAATCAAAATATATTTTGAGTTAAATATGGTTTATTTGGGTGGGTTAAGGATTTTACTATATTATAATGTTTAATTAATTTTTATTTATCTAATTAAAGTTGACTCTAAATAATTAGGGGTGTATTTAAAAGTTTAATGAAGTTTAATTAAATGTTGTTTAGATTAATTAGGATTTGAGTGTATACTCAAAGTTGGTTTAGGTTAATAAGGTTTAGTAAAATTTTAATGAAAGTTTGCTTAGATTGTTTAGTATTTATTACTATATAAGTCTTTCCATTACAACATATGAGTTCAAGATGTCACTAGTTTGCTTAGATTGATTAGTGTATAAGTTTTGCCATCACAACATATGAGTTCAACATGTCACTTAGATATATTTGCCATTACACAAATATACTCATTATAAGTTGAACATGTTACTTGCAAGATTTGAACATGGGTGGAGAGGATAACGATCATTCCTCCTAACTAAACCCAATTAACAATATATATATAAAATATGGATTTAAATTGATTTTAATCAAATTCAATAATTATATTTATTATTATTATTATTATTATTATTATTATTATTATTATTATTATTATTATTGTGACTTGTCACATACCCCTTGACATGGGTAGTATTATCTGACTGTAATAATTATATTAATTATTATACATTATTAATAATTATTAATTATATTATAAAAATGAAATATTTAAAAAACTTTATTAATTATATGATAAAAATGAAATATTTTAAAAACCTTTAAAAAATTCAATAAATCTCTGCAATTATTACGTATTGTTTTTTATAATGAAAATTAAGTGTTCAAATGACTTTTTAAAAAAAAATCATCAAATTTATACAATATTGGAATCATTTCTAAAAGTTTGAAACTTTTGAACATTCAAATTTTAAATAAATTTAATAACCATACTTTGTTAGTAAATTAAAATTTTCACACTTTATTAATATACATTACAATACAATGTGAGTAAACCTAATAATTAAGAATATGTATTTCCTTGTTGAAAATCACAAATTCAAATCTAAAAAAATAGAATATATATACTTTCATAAACTTTAACTTTTATATTACATTTTATTTTATTTTATTTCATTTCACTTTATTACATATATTACATTTTCTTTTATTTCATTTAATTTCTCTTTATTACATATAGCTTTTATTTTATTTCATTTCTATTTAATTTCTCTTTCTTTTTAATTTTATTTCATTTCTCTTTATTTCACATAGATTCATTATTTCGATGTTCAAACTTACTACTTATGATTAAATTATTTGTTTTTCTTACATGAAAGTGTGTTATTTCAATGCTCAAACTTCTTTTTTATGAAAGTGTGTTATTTCAATGCTCAAACTTCTTTTTACATGAAAGTGTGTTATTTCAATGCTCAAACTTAGTACTTGCGTGCTTACATGAAAGTGTTTTATTTCAATGCTCAAACTTAGTATTTGCTTGTTTTTTTTTTTATAATAAAGATACAAATATTTGTGTTGTATATTTGCTTAACCTTATTTTCGTCACACAAGTTTAAAATTTCATATTATATAAATTTAACCTCTCAATAAACTTCTTTGTCATAATTTGATTAAGGGGATGTTCCTATGCCTATAGGTGTTTGAACACCCATCTTAAAGTATCTTATGGTGTGAGGGTACTAACATTTTCTTTTTTAATCCACATTGGTTTTGTTTTTTTTATTTTACATTCAAATCTTCAGTTTTATATTTCATGGTTTTATGTAGACAATATAATGTTATGGAACATGGTCACACAAGAAAAGTCTTATGCGCACAAACCATAGTAGTAGTCATATGAGTTTGCGATAACCATAAAATAGCCATATTCACTGTGGTTCTATCCCATGTGCAAATTATGTTTTACTCATAGATTTTTTCCCTCTCGATATCCAAGAAAATAATAAAAAATGCAACTAAGGCAAAGGAGATGGAATTGCAAAAGTTTAAGTACGAGAAAAACATGAAAAGAGATGGAATTAAAGAGCCCGAACACCAGGAAAATGGGGAGCAAGGTCAATGCTCAATGTTATTTTACACAATGTGTGTATGTATACAAAACATGCATATAGTTTGAAGTGTTTGTGTACTTAGTAGGATAAATGCTAATGCTATGAATACTATTTTGTTATAAAATTTTAAGAAATGTTATAAATCTCTCTTTGTATAAGAGAGCAAAATCATCATAGTTTTGTATATGCATAATTACTAAAGGTTTTTTTAAGCATGCAGATGTATGTTTATACACATGCATATCAACGGGTTAGTTCAAGTGCTTGAGTGTTTTGAGTTTTATGTAAGAGGTTTTGAGGTTGATCTTTTGAGTTAGTTGCTTTTATTGCATGTTTCATTTGATGTTCCTATCAAGGTAGGCATTGTAATCAATGCCAATGCGTTTACACTTGGTACCATGCATGAAATGTGGGGAAGTCCCTAGGGTTTTCCCCGTGAGGTTTTATATGGGAATATATGTGTGTGTGTGTGTGTGTGTGTGTGAGAGAGAGAGAGAGAGAGAGAGAGAGAGAGAGAGAGAGAGAGAGAGTGAGTTGTGTTTAGATCGAGTGGTTGTGAGGGATGATTGTTATTGTTATATGCACACAAATTAGGATAAATGTGAAATATATTATACATTGATATGATACATCTATAACTACAATTACTTGATCTTTTGATTTGTCTTCAAAGAGGTCTCTTGGGATTTTATTGACCGTTCCTATCACTCGTGACTTTTCATATTCCCTCACAAGTGAATAGTACAAAACATCGTAACCCTAAACGAATTAGGTTTCCAACATTCCCCTCTTAATTTGAAGGAGTGTGTGTGAGTCCAACAAGAGAGTTGAAATTTAGAAGTGGACAACTTCCCATGACTAAATGTGCTCTCTGAATCTGGTGGTTTTGGGATGACCATAAATCGAAAGGCTAACAAAAGTTGATGTCTTATACTAAATGGTGGTGGTGGTGGTGTAAGGTAAGACCACAAACCCTGGAACTTGGCTCTAAGGCTCATTGGTTCCTGGAACATTACCTAATTTAGCTAGAAGATGATGTAAGATGATGTCTTTTGCTAATTGGAAGTGCTCTCAAATGCTTATTTAAAGATGACCATAATCTGTTTACTATCAAAAGATGTAAGTCTTCTACTAAGTGGAGGTTTAAGGAAAACCACAAATCATTGTCTGGTAGAAGTTGTAAGTCTTCTAATAAATGGTGGTTTAAGGAAAACCACAGAACAATCTAATGGTTTTGGATGACCACAAACCAAATCATGCTCGCTTGTTACTGATCGATTGATAGGACTTCGAAACTTGAAGCCTGATTGTCAATCACTGATGTTATTCCCCCCTATCAGGTACTCAAGATGCAAATCTTTCCACTGCCAAATGTGTCAATACTCAAGAATGAATTCGTCGGTATGAAATATATATCTTCTTGATTGCTGATGACCATTGCCAAGAAGTCATCCACCCATAGTGTTTTTTTACTCTTGCAGGTTTCTTGCGTTTAGAACATCCATTTGAAGGATGATTTTGCTTTCGACAATGCTCACAAGGATGAAGATCGAAACATTGATCTGCCACATGGACAACTCGATAACAATGTTGGCATTTCAGAATCTGCTCTTGAACTGGAGCAGGTGAATATAAACCTTCTTGAAGCAATCCAACACTCTCGAATTGGATCTATTTGGTATAACTAGAAATATGAAAGGTGACTTCCTTTTCATATCCAATACCAGTTATGTGTTTATTGTTCCTGATTTCTTTCCAAGGTATGATGATTGGCTTGGAAAGAGGAAGCTCAAATTCATTTGCATTCATATATGAAGTTGTCTCATTGAGTTTCTCTTGCATTGGCTGTTGGTCTTAATCAAGACCATCTTCTTTGAAAATAGGGTTTTTCTCAACAAGAACTAGTTTAGAATGTCAAAGATTTTTTCGTTCAAGTTCATCACTAAGAAGTCAAGTTCGAGTTGTAAGCAGGTTCACCTTGGCTTTCAAACATGTTAGAACATATTGCAGAGTTTCTTTGTTAGTTGTGACCATAATGTTGTTAGTTGATAGTATTAAAGTGTTCAACAACTCTAATATTTCATCAATTCGAGCCATTTAGACTGACTTAGATAATTCAAACTCAACAATGAAGTGTGTCGGTTTCTATCGAAAATGCACCCATTTACAAGTAAAATTACAAAAGAAATATTTGCAAGTATACCTTGATTCTGGAATTGAAATGATCTTCAGGATTGAATGTGTCGTCGATGTTTAGTGTGCGAGTGTGGAAGTGTCCAAGATTTGTATGAATAATCAGAGTCCACTTCAGCGTGACAACAACTATTGAGACTTCCCACACCAAAAGTGCCAATACTCTTATCTTGCCCAAGTTCTGGAAGAAGTACAAATCCAATTTCTTGAAGAGTTGGCCTAAGGAAATGTAAATAATGAACACCTCTAGCAGCTAACCCATGAAGATACTGTCATACAAGGCCACTCTACCATAGTTTTCATAGTTATCCTCCTCCATAGTTTTGACGCTTCGCCAACAATACATAGATGAAAATTAATGAGGTGGTTGTATGATCTCCCGATAAGAAAGTATGCCAACGACTCCCAATGGAAGAATCACAATTCCCGAAGCTAAAACAAAGCTTAGTTTAGATCGTTCAAATTCCTATGATTTTATCTTAAGTCGACCCAAGGAAACCTAACATCTTTGAATTTAAAGAAAACCCTAATAATTTTGAACTCTACCCTAGGAAGATCGAAGAGACTAGTTGCACATCGTCTTTATAGGTGCTTCCATTGTCGAAAGGTGAAAATTCGGGTTCAAATTTCAAAAAGCGGCCAAAGGACTCCTTAAAATCTTTAATTATAGCTCTTGGGAAACTTGATGGGAACGATATTTTGAATTCTTTAGGAATTTTATTTTGTGCAAGTGAAAATTCAAAACAGGCCATGAAATATGAAGGAGAAACCCTAATTTTGAAGCCAACAGTTGGAATTGAAGGTGAAATTCATATTATCAATGATAAATTGTCTCGAAGATAATCAACAACTAGTGCTTCTCGATAATATTTTAGCGATGGAAAGATTGGTCGAAGGCCGGTCCGATCAGGTTGTCATGGGATCGAGCTCTCTATCTTTGTATTCTCCTTTGCGATCACCATCAGAGGCTCCTGAGTCTTTGCAGCTAGAACAATATGAGGGTGGATATTATTACAGTTCATAGAACACTCTAGTGCGGGCCTCCTTTCGAATGTGGCTAAACCCTGAGTGTATTCTCCATGAGTCTTGAGCGTATTGTCCTAGCCAAGAAAATGAGATTGACCTCCAAACACACTCAAATTGGTTCTTCTAGTGTTGTTCAATGTCAAGCAGTTGATATATCTCCTTTGAGACATGAAAATCAAGCAATATTTCTACTCACCACTGGTGCCCGAGAAGGTGCTTTCCGAAATATAAAAATAGACGAGGTAACTGGTGTTAGAAAAACAGAACCGCAGAGCAATAAAATAAAACAAATGCGTAAATAAAACACAGAAGATACACAATAAAATAGAGACACAGATATACATGGTTCACCCAGTGTGGGCTACATCCACTAGAGAAATCACTAGGTCCTTCCTTTATTATTATCTAGCAAATGAAGGGACACAACCTACAACACACCTGTTGTAACTTCCTCTTCTTTCTCTCACAATCTCCTCTCTCAGAATACAATATTCACTATCATACACAACCACAATACAATTCCCTCATACATAAAATAGGGTTTCCTTCTAGGGAAAAATCCCTAACACAACTTCTATCATTAGATCTATGACCTTATAATGAACGATCGAAATTGACTACGAAATTACAATATTTTACAAGGATTTTTTTTCCAAAATTTCACTTCGGGGGCACTACCCTCGAATCCCCCACCGGGGGGAGGGCTCTATTAATTGTCGCCTCTCCACTCCCCCTTCCCCCGCTCTTGAACCCACTTGATGACAATAGTGGGGGGAAATCCCCCCCACACCCCCAGTCAGGAAATGGGATCCAAGCATGGCTGAAACAATCCTCTAAATCGGGAAGATAATCATGCTCCACAACCAACAGTTGGGTGCATGATTTGTTAAATGGTTGAAGTTTGTTTGCATCCAGAGGCAGTGGAAGGTATAAAAGCAACTGTCTTGGATTCTAAAATCACAAAGACAACGGATGATAAACTAATGGATGAGAGCGAATGACATGATAGACAAACCTGAGGGGAGATGATTTCTGAGAGTGGGAGATAGAAACCCCAATGGTTGCATATGACTCAGAATGGTAGACTAGCAGAGAAGGCTAGATGTAGAGAATAATCGAAGATGACAGGCCTGCATAGGGGCTTTTCTGCACACTGGAGGAAAAGAAATTCCAGAGAAATGCTATGGACAACTACCATAGATTAAATTTAGGCCCAAAGAACTATGAGCTCTGATACCACTGTTAGATGCACACAAATTAAGATAAACATGGAATGCATTATTCATTGATATGATACATCTATAAATACAATTGTTTGTCCTTTGGATTCATCTTCCAAGAGGTCTCTTGGATTTCTAATGACCTTTCCTATCACTCGTGACTTTTCATATTCCCTCACAAGTGAATATTACAAAATACCGTAACTCTAAACGGATTAGGTTTCCAACAATTATCCTCCCCACTTGGGTTCTATTCTTGCTAGTGACATGTTGAGAAAGCCTATAACTTTTGTATAATTTGGTTTACCTTAGGTACCATTCTTAGAATGAGGGGAAATGCTCGGGGGTTTCCCAGGATACATATGCCATTTTTTTTTAGTCAATTGGGTGTAGCTTGAATGGTTGAGAGGATAGTTGTTATCCTATCCCACTTTGGTTCCAATCCCACTTTGTGTAATTCTTGCTTTCTTTGTTAGTCAATTATTGACTATTGACCTAACCTTGAGGCATAAAAAATTCAATTTACCAGGTGTACCATCCTCAAAATGATGAGAATTAACTAGTGGGTTTCCCTAAGAAATGCATTACAAGATATATATATGGGACTCACAACATGCCCTTTATAAGTCCATTTCTAATTCAAGTTTAGATGCACTAAAAAGATGGATTTCTTGTCATTTGACATGGGTGGGAGATATTAAAATATTGTGGAGGCTTATTTGTGATATGATGGAAGTCATTTCCACATGCTTCTCCCAACATCAAGCATCCAACGAATATGAGGTAGGGGTATAGGAGAGGCGAGGATGAGTTCATACATGATCATCTTTGTCAATTTGGAAAGAATGTCACTAGTACATATGACCAAATTTGCGATGGTTTTTCGTTGATATTTCCACATTTATCCGTCGCAATTTCCACGAAAGCCGAGACTTTTTTTCGTTGCTATATCCACGATCCAGGTGTTCGTGGAAACATCGACGAAATTATCTCTCCATGTGTCATCACCATCAAAATGGGTTAACCCTATGAATCGTCGAAATTACGACGAAACTTCGTCGCAATTAGGAGGCACAATCGTGGCAATTACGACGAAACTTAGTTGCAATTTGACGAAACTTTATCCCAAGACAAAAACTTACGACGTAGATGTTGTATGTGCGATGCAAAACCGTGGAAAATTGCGACGAAACTTCATGGAAATAGCGACGAAAATTTATGTCAAAACCAAACTTACGACGTAGATGTTGTATGTGTGACGAAAAACTGTGGCAAATTGCGATGAACTTTCGTCCTTATTGCCACAGTTGTTCAAAATAAAAATTGGCTTCCGATGAACTATCATCGATATTGCGACGATGACTTTAAGTTTTTTTTTTTAAAATAACACGAGATATGGTATTACCATATTACATTGTAATATGGTATACCATATTACAATGTAATATGGTAATGCCATATTACAATGTATCTACTTTCTCAACAAGATGCAAGAATTTCTTTTTAAAAACAACTTAAGATAGCGATTTTCCCTGAGTGGGATGGTGACCTTGGAATTCAACAAGATAGGAAGTAATTCATTGATTACAAGTGTAGCAGGTGTGTAGGTGTGCAGGTCCACAAGTGTAGCATGTGTGCAGGTCCATAGGTGTAGCCGACATTTCTATTGAAAGATGGATGTTAGAGAAAATGTGTATATCTTTTAGATTGAACAAGATTATAGTATATATATATATATATATATATATATATATATATATATATATATATATATATATATATATATATATATATATATATATATATATATAT
>JZKD02S1604032.1:51548-77881 GCA_000966675.3 Picea glauca | reverse complement strand
ATGTTTTTTTACATTCATAAAACTGACAATTGGGATATGATCATCATCATCCAAGGACATTGTATTTCGTGTGCCCTGTCCTTCTATTGTTTGTGTGCGCTCATGTACCATACTTCTGGTACGTCACTGAGAAGGGTTAGCTGGCATCGGTTCAGGGTCGTGAACTGGAACGACAAAAATGATCATATCGATATGTTGAAATATAATTGAAATAACTAATTCATTGTTTTGATTAACATTACACTATTTCTCTCTACCCGTCTCTGTAGCTGGGACAATGGGTTCGTTAATTTATTGTCCACTTGGTTGCTCTCGCATTTCATCCTCCTGAGCTACATGCTTTTCAATTTTGAGAAGATAATATATAAGTATAAGTCAGGAAATAAATATCTACAATCATAGTAAATATTTCTAATTCTGAAGCATACATACCGGAATGGGTACTCTGCTCTACACTATCACTGGACATGTGGACCCTTGTATGACGCGGTGTTTGCTGAATACCGCTTGATCCACTACTGTCGTAGCACTTTTTCTTGAAAACAAACATAAATACTTAGTTAAGGGTGATATAATAAAATATGAATAGACTTTACAAGCATGTTATTGCAGTTTCCTTATTCATTTGATTTATTTGCGTGGCTGGAGAGATGAGAATCTGGCCCAAGATTTTTCTATATTCAATCACACTTTTAAAACCATGCTTGTAACCAAGATTTAGGTCCTCCTCGGTGGCAGCAATGTCGAACATATTTAACTGAAATGCATAACACCATTAAAAATACCAATAACAAAAACATATATTTGTTTGCTACTGTTAAATAAATATTAACCACAGTTAATCATATAAATCTTACTATTCGGGCTTTCAGTTTTCCATAGCCACCCTGGCCTAGTTTATGCTGGCCGTGTTTTTCCACTCTGGTCTTTGTTGCTTTAGAGGTGTCTGGTAGCCTACATATGGAATTTTTGAAAAAAATTAGATATCGGAATTGTTACTTAAAATAGGAAAGAAAAACATAAATGTTCATATTTCAATGATAATATGACATGTGTTGTACCTTGCTTGAACAACTCGTGGTTGTCATCCTTGTTTTTTAAACAAGTTCTCATTTGCATCCTCTATTAGCGCCTTCCACTCTTTTTCGAGAACCATGGGAGGGTGCTCGTGCTTGAGATCTATTTGCAATTTATCCCTATACTGGGCCCTGGTGTATTTTAAACTCTCGCCGGCTAACTTTGTAACCACTTTCTTGTTGAAAGTGTTGTCGACCAAGTTTACCATGTGATCTATTAAATCATCTTTCTTTTTTCTATATTGGCCATTCCACTGTGTGTGAATGGTGGGGCCAAACAACTCCAATGCTTTGTCATGTAAGTTTCTATATAAAACATTGTTTCCTGCAGAAACGTGTTATCCATTAATTTATAATAATCTCAACAAGTGTCCATTTCAATTTCATGAAAAAAATGAATCAATTAATGGGACAATTACCTGCAATCTTCTGAATCTTGATCGGAACACATGCGTCATCCACCAAAAAGGTGACATCTAGTGATCCAATGATTTTAACTCATTCTGATCCATGCAGAATAGTATCTTGTCCATCTACACTATGTTACTCTTCTGGAGTCATCATGTGGAGTCCCAGGCTCCAGCTCATCATGTTGGTCAAAATCATTTCACTCATCAATGGATTCGAGGGGAACCTCAGGAGGCTCAAAAAGCCTCACTTGCACTTTGCTATGTCGACCTTTTTTTTGCATTGGACCAGCACTGCTACCTATAGCAATTGCAAGATCGACAGGTTCCCCATGCATAGGGTTTAAAAACTCCTACAAATGGAAAACTTTTCTTTATCAGATATGTTTTTCCCTTTTGAAGTTCAATTTTAGGATCCTTTTAGGGACAAAGTCCTTGAAAACTATGAAGGACATATTGATCAAACACTATGTTACAATTGAGATCCATAAGTTTTAATGTGTGTATATCATAGTGATTATGTGGTCTTTGCAAGGAACCACACGTTTCAGGTGAGCATGGTGAAAATCACCTGCTAGCTAAAGTTGGTCATTTTTTATGGAAATGGGAATTTGTAAAATAGGTTTTTTGAGTAATTATGGAAATAAGATATGTGAGAAAGGTTGTGGTCATTTTCCATGTAGATATCCAACATAGTACATTGCATTCCAAACAAGGGAAAAAAGATTCCCCCCCTTATTGAAGAACTTTTGTATGATCCTTGTAGAGATAAGAGTCTTGAAAGCTACCAAGATCCTACCAACCAAATGATTCCCTAGAGTCAGGGTCCATAAATTATAGCATGTGTTTCATGTTAACTAAGTGGTCTCTCCAAAGAACCATGCACCCAATGTGACCATGGATAAAATGAGTTGCTTATTGAATCCTTTGGCATGGAAATTTAGTTTAATACCATGCAACCAACATCTCCCTAAATGGGTGCCTCAGACACATGAGCAAGGTTATTTGTTATTATTTCTCTATGGAGACAAAGGCAATGAAGAAAATGACATGTCAAACATAGTAATATTTTTTTCTCATTGAAACTTGCTTACATGAAACTTTTGAATGGAGTTCATGGGGTGTTTTCATATAGCGATCAACAAGACCAATAACAAAGGAAATGTTAAGACGAGTATGAGTCAAATATAATAGGCTATCAACTAATGGATGGTACAAAGTAGCATCAACTTCAGGAGTAGTACATATGGCAATGCGTTTGACTCCAAAGTGGAGGAAAGAAGGAGCTGGTTTAGCATTTTCCATGTGAAAGTGGCAAAGAAGGTCACATGCATACTTAGACTAGGAAAGGGAAATGCCTTCCTTAGTTTGCAATACTTGGAGGCCAGAGAAATAATGCAAATAACCTAAGTATATCATTTCAAAGTTCTTCTTAAGGTTGGATTTCACATAGGTTAAGAGTTTAGGGTCACTACTAGTGAGGAAAAAGGTCATCAATATAAAGGAAAAATATTATGAGATGGCTTCCTAATTTGTTCATATAGACATTATGGTCGGAATGACATCTAGAAAATCCAATGTCAAGAAGAAATCTATCCATTTTAGCATAACGAGCTCAAGGTTCTTGCTTAATACCATAGAAAGATTTCTTCAAGTGACAAATAAGACTAGATTCATTCTAAACATAGCCAGGAGGTTGTTCCATGTATATTTATTATTGTAAATGCCCATGCAAGAAAACATATTTAACATCCATATGATGGACCTCCAATTTATGTGAGGTAGCAAGGGATATAATAAGGCGGATGGAATTCATTTTGGCTACGAGGGAAAATGTTTCAGTGTATTAAATTCCTTCAACTTTAGATAATACTTTGGCAATTAACTAGGCCTTATGTCTCTCAAAACTTCCATCTAATGCATACTTAGTTCTATACAACCTTTTACATCTCACAAGTTTTCTTCCTTTTAAAAGAGGTATAAGATCCCATGCATTGTTTTCCATTAAAGAATGATATTTTTTATTTAGTGTTGTGTCCCAATTTTGATGGCCAAAAGTTTATGAAAATGTGTTTTAATCAGGAGTCTCTAAAACTTGAACCAAAAGAGAAGAGGCCCGTTGGAACTATGAACATATATGATTTTGACTTGTAGGATCACTAGAGATATGACCAACTGTTTATCGTGTTGAATAGACTCATCTAGGAGACAGTGGTGTTGGTGTAGGTTCATGTTCAATGGACTCACCTGGAGGAAGGTGAGTAGGTGGAGGTGTAGTTTCATCCTCATTATCATCATCTACAGAAGAAACCAAAATATGACCAGAAGATGGAACAAACATCGAAGATGGCTTGTAGAACACAGATGACACAAACACCGAATCAGACTTGTAGGTTGAGATATTCTCAACAAATTTAACATCTATATTAATATTTATTTCATTGGAATGAGGTCGACGAAGTCTACAACCTTTGACATATTTAGAGTATCCAAAAAAAATGCACTTCTTACTTTTAGGTTGTAATGCTTTCCTTTTTTCATCAGGAATGTGAGCCCAACCTTTACTACCAAATATATAGAAGCGGCTTACATCTGGCTTAATTTTGGTCCATGCTTCTTCTGATGTTGCATTTTTAAAATCCTTTGTAGGAGTGAGATTTATTATTTAATTGACACAATTGATGGCTTCTACTGAATAATGAATAATTAATCATTTAGATTGGATCATACAATTTTCCATTTCCTTTAATGTGTGATTATTTATCTTAGAAACACCATTTTGTTGTGGTGTATATGGAACAATATGTTGCATTTGCATTCCCTATGCAGAGTAGTAGGTTGTGAATTTGTTGTTCATATATTTTCTACCATTATCCGTTCTTAACCTTTGTAGTTGATGTCTAGATTGTTTTTCTACAAGGAATTTGTAGGCTTAAAACATGTCAAAAACTTCACTCTTAAGTTTTAAGAAGTAAACCCAAATGCATTTGGAGAAGTTACCAAGGAGAGGTGCGTATGTTCCAAGGTACTAACTGGTTTCTAAGTCTAATTCATGGATAAAGTGTTGAAGTCGACAGGAACAGACTCGTTGAAGGAGGTCCATGATGTATCCCTCATCATTGACACAAATCTGACAAAATAAAGTGATGTAAAATGCTATATTAAATGAGTATGGATTGACATGAGATTGAAAACTGATAATACTGTAGAATGGTTGGTTTGAGGTGAAATTTCCCTTGAACATTGTGAGGCACGAAAAATGACTTGGCAACATTAACTCGACTGAGATATAGACCAAAACATAGCGCGACGATCACCGGGGCACTCTTCGGGTGAGCCGAAGGAGTATGAGGACTCATGATTGGTATGATTTAGAGGTTTCCAATCTAGAGAAGATCATTAACATTCAAAAGGTTTGGGAATCGATCCCCAATAACATCTTTCTTAAGCTTGGCCTCCTAAGGCTCTGAGCCCAATAAATAAACTACAAAAGAAACCAAATGAAAGGATTTATGAAGTTCAAGCCTTGATATGGATATAAGTGGTTTCCAAAGAAACCTATCCTTGTACTAGCCAAACTCAACAAAGTTTAGAGAACCAAGGTCATGGACAGGACATGGTTATACTACATCCATGTATAAATTGCACCTTGAACCTAAAAAGGATTTAAGATGGTCCTAACTACATGGAGGTTTATTCCCATACTAAGGGAATGTTGCATTATTTAGGATGGTATCTCGACCTGTGTGCCTAACTTGGTGTCTATGCCATATTTGGCCTTCAATCCATCCTTGATGCATGTGCCATCTCTTTTTGCTTCTTATATATCGACTTTTTCATTTTCTAATCCTTTTTCTTCTATTCTCAATCATTATTCTTCTTTAGATAATGATAGTGAGGGTGAAAACATTACTTTTCCTACTCAACCTCATCCTATAAATGAGTTTATTGAACATGAACTTGTACCAAATCCATAGGTTTCTTGATGGGTTTGTACAACAAGGGAATCCATCGATGATCTAGTTGGTATATTTCTTATCAACACTGAACATGTTCATAGTTGTAACAAGCTTCTTATCCTTTTGTTCAAGTTCCAGAGACTCCAAATCTAAAAACATTTAAAGAATCTCTTGGCCATCCAAATTGGGATGCAACAATGAAGGAAGAATTTAATTCTTTGGTGACAAACAATACTTAGGATCCAATCTCTCTTATGAAAGGTGTTATCACATATAAATTTTGGTTTTTACAGGGTTATGGCACTTTTGCAGTGTTAGTTTTGCAGCACCCTGTAAAATTTGTAGCGATAAAGTTTCGCAGCGAGAGGGATTTTGCAACTCTATGATTTCATAGCGCCCACATGCTAGTTGTTGGCACCAATGTTGTCAAAGACAAAATTTGGCATTTGGGACGAATAAAAAAGTACGTTGATAAACAAGTAATAGTTGATATAAATTGCACAAGCTTCATCAGTTATTTCTTGTCTTTGTTTTTTTCTCTCATCTAAGTACTTGTTTGCTCCATAAATTAAATACTATTAGTACGAAATCCTTATTTAAATATTAAATTCCCTCTAGCGCCTTCTTCTTGCCACCAAATGCATGGGCCTAATTGGCATGATGCAGGTTTTGTACAACATAGGCGATGAAAATAAAGAGCATGACCATGATGATGGGTATATTGTTGGAAGTAAGAATAAAAACAAGGGTAAATAAAAGAAATCTTCTAACCAATAGGATAATACAAAGACTACTGATACTCAACCGAATAATAAAGTTAACTTTCGTTGCATGATTTTTGAGGAAGACCACTACATGAAAGACTTCCCTCATCATGAGGAAGTCTCTAAATTTCTGAAGGGTACCTCCCAACCTGCAATGTTAACTGACCCTTTCTCGGTTTAGCAGCCCAAACTAGTTGCACAAAATCTTGTCCCTTCACAAGGAGGAAATGCAAGTCATTCCCACCATGGGGATGCTTCCTCAAGAGCCTCTAAGGTATACATGTTTAAGACGATTAATTTAATGACCCGAGCAAATACTTATGATACAATTCCAGGTGATCATGCCAATGGAAAGGCTATCGATCAACCCTCCATATCCACTGTTCCTCCATCTTCCACCCCTCTTCAGATTGAGAAGCCAATTTCTGACGCAGTGTTCCCACCCAAGGGAAAAATTCAAAAAATGATCCTTAATCCAAGTTCTTGTGCCACCCAAAACTACAATATTGTTGAATATTTGGTGCAAGATTCTTGTGCTATGTCAACATTCAAAGTTCTACAGAACTGTCCAAGTCAACATAGAACCTTGTTTCCAACCATTGGAGCTATGGATCCAGAAGAATCAAATCTGATTGCGTTTAATATGGACTATTTTAAGGAGAGGCTCTCACACCACCTAACATTCCAAATTCAAATTTTGGTTGGTGGAAAGAACATCCATCACATTGTTTTGGATGAAGGAGCCTCCATATGTGTCATGTATTTGTCTTGTTGGAAAACCATTGGTTCTCTTAAACTTAACCAGTCTCCTACAACCCTTCAAGCGTTTGATGGACGTGGCTTCCAACCTCACAGACTCTTGCAGTCTTTTGTTGTGACAGTGAAGGGTAAAACCGTTTCGGTCGATATCGAAGTGGTTGACGTGCCCATGGATTACAATTTGTTACTTGGTCGTATTTTTTTCTATGTGATTACTATTGTCGCATCTTCAGTGTTTCATATTTTACAATTTTCTCATCAAGGGAAAATTGTCACTGTTGACCAACTTGACTATTTCACTTTAGATATCCACAATTCTGCAGTGAATAATGTCCCTTTTCTAGGTTCCAGTCTTGGGTATGAGAGTGTAGGAGAAGGTCTCCTTAAGGATTCCTCGCTCATGGGGAATTTTCCTTTTCCTCCTCTTGACACTCCGCAAGTTGCCACATTAAATATGATTTCGACTCAGGTGCCACAGTCCCTAGAATCGCTTGATCCTTTGGTAGTACCTGGTCTTAACGAGCATAATTATTTTCCCATGTCAAGATCATTAAAAAATGAAACAACCACTTACGAGCATAGTTCATTGTCTCTGTCAAGCTCATTAAAAAATGAAACAGACCCCCCTCCATTCTAATTGAGTCTTCCTCTGGATTGAATATTTGAATCTTCTTTTCCTCTGCCTAGTGAAAATATTCCTATTAGTAACCAAAAGTCTAAACGAGGAAAGTAAAAGAGTCGACGGAGGAAACGATGCTTGGGGTGTATTTAATCAACCTCTGGACATCATGTTGGAGTGAAGCCACTAGTGTCTACCACACAGGCTGGGGAAAAATACCTCTAGAGAGACACACTGCTAAGAGTGATCTTCGCTTGGGGGTTGTTCCCATCGTAACGACATAGTATTTTCTAGATTGAACTTAGTCTTTGTTCTTTCTCGTGTTCGTAAATACATGAGAATAGGTCACTGAGATTATTATTTTTTCTTTCTCATGCTTGTTAATACATGAGAATAGGTTACCAAGTATACTTTTATCTCTTTTCGGAATTGTAAAATCTATACGAGAAATGAACTCTTTGGAGTTTCCCTTAAGGTCTTTTTAGACTCCCTAAACATGAAAATATTTCTGAGTGAGTTTGTTTCCTTTCACACTCGTTACAATGTTTGAAATGGCATATTTCGAGTGGTATTTTATCTCTTTTTCGACCTCGTGAGATTAATTACAAAAAAATGAATACTCTAGTCAAGCATGACTAGAATAGTTCTCCCCTGTATTGTTTTACACTTTTTTCGGGCTTGGGAGAATAAATTTATGAAAAAGTCACCCATGGAGTCGTCTTTAAGTTCTTTTCAGACTCTCTAAACATGAAAAAACATCGATTTTACCTTCTTTGGGCTTGTAAAATTATGCATTGAAAGACCTACGTGATTCCAATCTCCAGGACCCATACAGGACCGAACCCCTCCTTCTTCAGGTTCATTAAACATATGTCGAGGGACCCATAGAATATAAACTATATTGAGCATCTGTTATCCTCCTCAATCTCATTAAAAAACAAAGAGGTACTCACCAATCACGGCGTGGGAAAAATTGAAAGAAGTGGGTCAAGTTTTTTGGAATCCATTATGGAAATGATTTTTGTTGCCCTTGAACATGGTACCTGTTTGTGTTTCGCCTTACAATTGGTTAATTTTCTTGCCTCTGAGTCATACCAATCCCATGAGTCATGTTACTCCTTCGTCTCACCCGAAGAGTGCCTTGCTGATCGTTGCACCATGTTTGGTCCATTTCTCAAAGGAGTCGATTCAATGCTGCCAAGTCTTGTGTCGTTCCTCGCAATGTTCAAGGGGAGTTTCATTCCAAAACCAACCATATGCAATATTACCAGTTTCCCTTCCCATGTCATTCCATACTCATTTAATATACCACATCACATCACTTTCCTATGTCAGTTTCATGTCGATGATGGGGGATGCATCAAGGTCCTCCTTCAACGAGTCTTTTCCTATCGATTTCAGCACATCATTTGAGAATTAGACTTAAAAACCAGTTAGTACCTTGGGACCTGCATGCCTCAATGGAAGGCCTTCTCTCTTCCGAAAATAGGTTTAAACCATTAACCTCTGATCAGATGATTCCACGCATGTTCAACTTCAACTCATTTATTCACATTAGTTTGAATGTACTAAATGAACCTTGGGAATCATTTTCATCATTGGTGATTTCCCTCATACTTGTTAATGATATACCTCAATGACCGGTAATCAAGTGGTTTCTACCATGTTCGACATCAAGTCATTTATTCGCATGGCTAGATTCGTACCGTTTTAGAATTGGGACAAATACCTTGGGTTGGGAGCTCACTCTGTTATGTGCTTTTCCCAAGATGCGATGGGGATCATTTGAGCATGTAAAATATTCTAGTATAATCTCCATGCTGACAATCTTACTGATAAATATATTGTCACATAGATCCACATTGTATTGATCCGTAGCTATGTTTTGTTTTCTTATAGATCCACTGTGTATTTTTCGTGGCTACGATCAATTCATGTCATGGAGGTATGGATCCAAATTGTATCTTTGGTGGCCATATCCTTAATCAGTATTCTCATGGATCCGCAGTGTATTGGTAGACGACCATGCTTTGAGTCAACTCGTATTCTGAGCATAGGTATGCCTGCCTTGGAAATGAAACATATTTATACTGATTGATGATTATTTGCGTCTTCTGCCAGGTTCTCCTACTCTAACACCCTTGCATTAAAGAATTTGTAAAGTGTTTCAGCGATTAGTTTCTCTTTTTATTTCACACTTTAGGGGGCATCGCTTTACACATCAAAATTCCACACTTAAGTGTCACACCCTAAGTTTCACAAGTGTCACAAAGTGACGTATGCACCTTGTTAAGTGTTGCATGCACTGTCTCAAGTGTCGTATGCACCTTACTAAGTGTCACATTCACTTTTCTAAGTGTCTTAACCTGTTGAAACCATGAAACACATTTGTCACAATCCCTATGTCAGTTTGGAAGAAAAAACCCACCATTTGAGGTCTGGAACCACACCTTTTACTTGGAAAATTTGACCATTTTTGGGCAGTTATGAAGGGTGGCGCTCACCTACTCATACTTAGAGAGCATCAACGCTTCCCCTGCCTTGCTTAGGGGGTTATAGTGGCACTCTGTCTCTAATCAAAGGGAGCGCCAGTGTGGTTAGAGAAAAATATGGCGCATCCCGACTTTTCTTAAGGGAGGAGGTTGTTTTGGGTCAAATCCTATCCTATGGCACTATCTTAGGATCAAATCCCAACTCATGGAGCCATATCCTCAACCACTTCCCTTATTATCTCATGGTGGTTGAGCCTCTCAATCCTATAAATTGAAGGCATTTCCATGGTGAAGGGGGAGAGGAAATTGTTGAAGTATCATCATTCTAATCATAAGAGATTCGTGCAAGAGGATGGATGAGAAGAGATTGGAGAAGTTGCTACATTGTCAAATATGATTTGTAATTACTTTCCATTGGATTTCCAATTAATATAAACTTGGCCTATTCCCTTCAAGTTCATGTGTTCTACATTTGCTTGTCTATTGTTATTTCAATCTTTGTAGATAAATATGCTTTATCTAATCATATAGAGTAGGAGGAAAATTTTCTTTGCTAGTCTTTGCAAGACTTCATTTTCATTGAGGAGTTTGAAGATCAAGCCTAAGTATTGGAGCAGCAAGGAAAAACATCGAAATAAGGTATGCCATATTCTTCTTCTCTCTCTTTTGATTGGTTAAGTTAGATTTAAAGGGAACATATCAACCATTTGTTTGATTTTTTCTTTAGACCAAAAAAGGGGTCTTAGTTCAAAGGGGAGCTTAGCCTGTCTGCAAGGTAAAATTTCTCATAACATAAAGTGAGTGCCAAAACTAGTTATTATTTTATGTTGGACAATATAAAGTTATTATTATGAGAAATCACTATGAACTTTCCTGTAGGTATTAATGACTAGAATGATTTATTGAAATGAATTAGTTTGCAAATTATGTATGGAGACACATTGGAAAAACATGTAGATTATTTTTTTTTATAAAAGGACTACATTCAAGAAGGGTTCCTTTATTAATTTATATACATAAAATAGAAGTTATGGTATCCAATAATTTATCTATTGAGTTGTTAAGAAGTTTCCTTTTGAAGAATGGAATTATGGAACCTTTTTCCATTAGGTGCGTGTCATCTTTTCTATCAAATTTCTGAGTGATTTTAAGAGTATGTTTGGAATCAATTCTCTTCAATAATTTATAAACGTTTCTTGATGTAGGAAAATTTACTTTAATAGTCCTCATACAATAGTTTAACTTAGAAGATCTCCCATAACCTTTAAAAGCCAAAATTCCAAGTTTATGAGGTGAAATAGGATATGCATGCTAGTTTACTTAAGGACATTAGCAATAACCTCACTTATTTCCCTCATAGAACCCATGATCGCACTAGGGGCACACTATTTTCCTTTAGAAGACTAGTGAGCAAGTCCTATAGTGGCGTATTTTTTCCACTTTGGATGAAATCTTAGATTTTAAGGGTGGAATTGATGGCACATGGGTCAATAACTATAAGAAATGATGAATAAAATCTATAAATTAATTTGATGAAAACACTATTTATTATTTTTATTATTTTCATTGACCTCCTTGAAGAAAAGTGATAGTCATTTCCTCACACTCTTGATAGCTTGTGGTTTCTATACATGTGATGTTTGGTAACCAATGTGAATGATCTTAAAGGATGATGGGAGGTGTTTAACTTTTCCATGTTATGGTTTATATATTTATTTAGTCTCATGATAATGTTGTTTATCCTATAAATGTTTTGGGACATGTTAGGTAACTATGCATATTTGAATGACAAGTTTATAATCTTGTTGAGTAAGGAAATATTTTCTACATGTTAGGTAACTATGCATATTTGAATGACAAGTTTATAATCTTGTTGAGTAAGGAAATATTTTCTTAGGTTTATAAGAACCTTGATGATGATTGATTCTTATTTCTAATCAATTCATATGGTGTTAAATTCATGATATTCAAGACATTGATCTTACTCCTTAGCATTTTCATCCTTCAAAGTGAGTAAGCCCTTCATATAGGAGATTCTACGTGATTATTGAACTAAAGTTTATTTGATTAACATAAGAGATGGATTTAGTATGTGGAATAAATGATTATTCTTATGGTGAATTGGAATTTCATTAGTACATAATTGTTATAATCTTGGAAAGTGTGTTATATTGTGCATTTTAAATTCTAGTGCTAGTTAGTAATTAATTGGAAATCTCAAAATCTTGACTTGTGTTGGATAATGAGTTCTAATGTCAAACTCTATTCTCATATTTAAGAGGAAAGTAATTTTTTTTAAATGGTTTTATGTTATGATTTTTTTTACATGTCACTTCTATCAATGCATTATTATACTAACAAACCCTACTTTTAATGTTTGTACAAAAGGTATACTACAAATTATTATTAGAGCATTTGGTTACAACACTAGGACTTATATGGGCACAAAGGAAATGAATGACAATGTTTTTTTGGGGTGCCATGTTAAGATAACATGTTATTTTTGTTATAGAATGTAACATCCCCAACCACCTAGGTTGGGACATGTCACACAACCTTAATTTCAGGAGCACTGAATCAACCCAACTGTAGCACCCCAACCCACTACTGAGCAATGTTACAGTGAAATTTCACTGTGCAGTTTCTACCTTAAACACGAGTATGTGCAGTATCACTTGAAGTAACACACTCATCCCAAGATTGAGGTGTTCCAAACAAATTATATAGTGGAAGAAACAAATCATTTTAATACAACCTTAAGTAGTGAAATTAAATCAAACAACTGCGTGCACCAACACACTGACCACACAGTACAATTTTGCAGATAACCACCCGAGCATCATGAACCACTTCTGTTATTACTTTGCGTGGGGTATAAATCCTTAACCCCCCACACACATATGATTTCCAACCTCTGAAGCTCATAGGTTATGATCCTGCACACTCAACCACTCAATCCTCTTCTTGATGATTCATAACCAAATTCACAAGGTTAAGATTAACATGAAAGGTTACCATCAACTGACATACTCATGCACAACTACAATTAAAGGATAAAAACACCCTACTTATATGCAAAAGAACAACAAATACTTATATGCAATTGATCCAGATTGATGTCGGTGGCGTTCCACCTATTCCAACTGGCTCATTTTGGCAGTTTTTTCCCTAGTTTTTGGGTCCTTGACTTGCGGGGATGTTTTGAGGCCCTAAACAACGTTTTTTAGGTCTCGCCACAGTCAGAATGACCTTTGATAGATAGCAGAAAAATGTGTAGTCCTTAGATATACCTTTCCAACGGGCTATTGTTTGCCTAAAATGAAAATCATATGCAAAAGTTACGACCCCGAGAAGTTGATGTACTAACTTACCCAAACGGGGCCCACATGACTTTTGGCGCTTCATCTCCTAGGGTTAGGTTTTTTGGATGTATAGGGTTTTTGACATTCCTGTTTATTGTAAAAATTCTGTCAGAGCCTCATTGTAACCATCTTCTTGCGAATGAGAGCAACCATCACATCTCTTCTCAGAGATAAGCCGCCACCATTCTAGCAAGCTTGCTTCCGCTACGTTTTACAGTTTCAGCTTATTTCCTTATTGAATAGAAACTAGTTTTACTGTATATTTGTTATTATGTGTTAAGCATCTTTTGATAATAATCTATATTCATTTTGTTCTGAAAATATATTCTGGATCAGTGGTATTAGAGCGGTTTGCTTCTTGTCGTTCTTAATGCATGTCCCCAACGAGGTCAGGTTACAAAGAATTGGGTCCCGAGCTTGTTTCTCTTGAGGAAAAAAGCTCTCGTACTCCCAAATGACCTCTCATGGAAAATAAATACGATGGGACATGAGATCCTTTCAAAATTTTTCCCGAGGAAGACCTCACGTAACAGAGGAACGAGATGATGGATAGTTTTGTGCAAATCCTTTGGCAGCTACCAACAGGTGACACATATTCCTCAAACGGAGGCACTGCCCCCTTCAAGGTACAAATCAAATTCGATATTCCTATATTTGAAGGTCAGATAGATGCAGATGCGATAGACAAATGGTTGAATCTGCTAGAAGGCTATTTCTCTGTCCATAACTTCTTGAATAGAGAAAATATTACTTTTGCGCTCCTCAAAGCTGTCCCCCATGTCAAAGATTGGTGGGAAAATTTCTGTGAGCAAAAGGAAACATATGAGCCCTCATTATTTATAGTCATAGTCACCTGGGAGTCCTTTAGGGATGCTATTAAGGAACAATACTACCCTATTGGAATTTATGATGACCTGTACACAAAATGGACCACATTGCGACAGGAAAGAGACCAAGCAGTGCCTGAGTTCACAAATAGCTTCCATACCTTGCGCACCAAGATGGGTATCAAATATTCTGAGTGACATTTGGTGCTCAAGTATCATGGCAGTATGCATAGATACATCCAGGTTGAAATGGATTTTTTGGACATCTCATCCTTGGGCGTGACCTATCGATATGTCATTAAAATCGAGGAGAAGCTCAAACAAAAGAAACAACAATTTGGGATTGGGAACCCCTCACAGCAAAATCCAGAAAAGGGAGGCCCCAACCCATAGAACAAAGGACAGAGAAAATACAGACAACCTTAGGACAACCAGTCTAGGCCGCAAGCAAAGAAGGACAATGGAAAGTCAAAGAAATATACCAAGAAGTGGTGAAACTTCCATAAGATCCCTTGGAATAAAACTTTTGATTACCGCTCGAAGCAGTCACTGGTGGCTGAGGTGAAAGCCTATGAATCAGATGCGGGTTCCAAATCTAAGTAAGAACTAAAAAGGGGGAGACAAGTCATTGATGCAGAACCCAGTACTACCGTTGCTATGACCAAGCTCCAGCTCGTTGAACCAGACAATCTAGAGAAAGGCGAGCGCCTTTTTCATTCACAGATGTGGGTGAAGGGTACCCCGATGCAATTCATTATTGATAGAGGTAGCCAAAAGAACCTCATCTCAATATAGGTTGTCAAGTGAATCGCCCTGCCGAAAATGCCACACTCGCATCCCTACACCATCAGATGGCTCCGCCAAGGAAGAGACATCCGCGTCAACCAACAATGCCTCCTGTCAAACGACATCAATCCCTTCAAAGACGAGGCATTGTGTGATGTTTCCCCTCTCAAAGTTTGTAATGTTCTTTTGGGCCAACCATATTTATGCAAACGTCATGCTGTATATGAGTCTAGGCCTCGCACTTATTATTACTTTGAACAAGAAATTGTACATGATACCCGAGGCAGTCCCACCCAGTGCTATTTCCTTGATCTCATCCAAGAAATACAGAAAGGTCATCTCTCAGACATGGAAGTTTGTCTTTTTTGTGATTCTCTCTCAAAATGAGCGAAAGATTGCATCCACATCCAGGATATCCATGACTGACCTCTCCACACAGCATAAGAAAGTGGATAAGGTTGTGGAAGAATACTCAAATATCTTCTCCTCACCTACCAGGGTACCTTTGCACTGTCAGGTCAAGCACCCCATCGATCTGACCCCCAACTGGACCTACAACAACCATTTGAGATTGAGACAGATGCTTTATACTATGCTATGGGTGCCAGTCTCACTCAACACGACCACCCCATGGCTTATCATAGTGAGACACTATCAGATGTTGTCCATAAGTACCCTACTTACGACAAAGAAATGTACTCCATTGTGCAAGCTTGTCGCCAGTGGAGACATTACATTCTTGGGAAGGAGGCAGTCATCCACACTGATCATAAGCCACTGCAGTTCATGCAGACACAAGGAAAATTGCAGAATAACCATCATCAGAAGTGGTCCACGTACTTGCAACAATTCCACCTCAACATCAAGTATAAAACGAGAAGCACCAACCGCATTGCTAATTGCCTCAACATACCTCCAGTCATGACACTCACCATGGTGCTAGACTCTTGCGGCCATGAGACCTCTGGATGGCCCCAACTCTATGAGATAGACCTAGACTTCGCCACCACCTACCAAATGTTGGGCACAAACACAATTGTCGCTAATTTCCATCTTCAGGATGGGCTGCTGTGTCGTTTGGTCCATATCTGTGTTCCATCAACTGAGAGAATAAACCTAATATGGTAAGACCACTACAATCGGGTGGTATGACACTTAAATGTCGAAAAGACAGTGGCAATGCTGCATAAATATTTATACTGGCCGAAACTTTGACATGAGGTCAGCAAGTATATCAGGTCCTGCACTTCCTGCGCGATTTCCAAACCGACCACTAAGAAATAGGGCATGTACACCGCTCTTCCTACTCCTGATAGACCATGGGAGTCCATCTCAATGGACTACATTTCGGGCCTCCCATCCACCAAGCGGGGAAATGAATGTGTTTTTGTGGTTGTGGATTTATTTTCTAAGATGGCGATTATGTCCACCTGCAAGAAGGGAATCACAATAGAGGCCACTGCCAAGATCTTATTTGAACGAGTCTGGGTACATTTTGGAATCCCACAAATCATTGTTTTAGATTGGGACAATTGATTTCTCAACACATTTTGGTCAAGCCTCTGGTCACTGCTAGACACCAAGCTCACCAAATCCACGACCTTCCACCCCCAGAGAGATTGCCAAACCAAGGTCGTAAATTGAATGATCGTGCATATCCTATGCATGCATAATTCCAAGCACCCTCTCACATGGGATGAGAGTCTCCCCTATGTTAAACATAGATACAAATAAGCCTTGCATAGCTCAACTGACCATAGCCCCTTTCAGGTGGGGTTGGGATTCCAACCATTGGGTCCCATAGATGTTGCACTACCCCTTGTAGGCACCTCGACCGACTCATCTCCTGCTCCAACTAAAGTTGACAAAGCCACCCGGTTCATTGAGTAGATCCAACACATCCACCAATGGGTTAAGGATATCCTACATAAGTCTAATGACAAGTACAAGAAACTCCATGATCAACACTTGGTGCCACATATGTTTCAGGTGAGCGACAAAGTTTGGTTGCACTTGCAGAAAGAGAACCTTACAGGATCCCATCAGAAGCTTCGCCTAGTGTGTTATGGGTCATACACCATCACCAAGGCTGTGGGTGATAATTCTTTCGAGCTCAACATTCCTCCTTTCCTTGGCTTTCACCCAATGTTCAACGTGGATATCCTTTGACCGTATTTCCCACCATTATTGGACACCTCAGAGATAACAGAACAACTGACACCAATAGAGCTCAACCTCGACTGCATACAAAATGAATCCAGTGATAATATTGTGGACAAATAGAGCAAGGGCACTCACCAACAAAGGATCCAACTTTATCGAGTTGTCAAAGCAGGGCAACTCCTACACCAAGGCAAGTGGCTCACCTGGGGCCAAATTCAGTAGAAATTTCCTCATTTGATGGGGGAACTCAATGCAATGGATACCATTGCTTCATAAGGGGGGAAAATTGATCCATATGGATGTTGGTGGCCTCCCACCTATTCTGACTAGCTCATTTGGCAGTTTTTCAGTTTGACATTTTTCCCCTAGTTTTCAGGTCCCTGACTTGTGGGGCTGTTTTGAGACCCTAAACAACGTTTTTTAGGGCTCGCCACAGTCAAAATGACCTTTGATAGATAGTAGAAAAATGTGTAGTCCTCGGATAGACCTTTCCAATGGGCTATCGTGCACCTAAAATGGTGATCATATGCAAAAGTTACGACCTCGGGAAGTTGATGTACTAACTTACCCAAATGGGGCCCACACGAATTTTGGCGCTTCATCTCCTAGGGTTAGGTTTTTTGGATGTCTAGGGTTTTTGACATTCCTGTTTATTGTAAAAAGGCCTTCAGAGCCTCATTGTCATCATATTCTTGTGAATGAGCGCAACTGTCACATCTCTTCTCAGAGATAAGTCACCACCATTCTAGCAAGCTTGTTTCCGTTGCATTTTATAGTTTCAACTTATTTCCTTATTGAATAGAAACTAGTTTTAATGTATATTTGTTATTCTGTGTTAACCATATTTTGATAATAATCTGTATTCATTTCGTTCTGCAAATATATTCTGGATCAACAACACATACAATCATTTAACCCATGTCAAACATAGACAAAATGCGCACAGTAACCAAGACAAGTACATAAAGAACACTTATCTTTTATGAAAGTCACCAACTTCATCCTTGACTCAGACATTCCTCCCATCCATAGACACTGTTTCTCATAAGATTTCAGCAATAGGTCACCCTGAGCTGGGGCTCAACTCCACCAGGGCTAAGGGGTTCCTAACAAAAAACTATGGTATGAAACTCCACAGAATTTCCCAGTCCTAAGTGCCCACTGTTGCAACTAGTCCATGGTCCCTCGTTCCCCATGCACCTATCACACCTAAGGAAGCGTGCCCCTTCTCTTCTCAACAATACTTTGACTGCCCCACTTCCCTTCCTAGGGTTACCAACAAAAGGCCAGACATGAAGTCTCCGAGCCCTGCGACTAATGCTCAACGCACCAGGGAACAACTCTCAGCAAAAATCTCACCTAGAGAGTATTCCCATAGGTCAGAAAACCATTCCACAACATTCAGTCTCTCACTCAGAGAGCCTACTCATGGTCTATCAACTCAACTCTTTGACAGTGAAACTATGGATACAACCCCCCACAACTACCTACAAGCTTCTCTGAAAGATAAGGTAATATTCGAAGTCCCCCTTGAATAATCCATAATCTTCCTACAATAATCATGCAACCTCCCCAAAATACAATAAGGCCAACAATGTATATTGCATGCCTCCCCCTTAACACTTGTCACCTCGAAAAGTATCTTTAATTCACTTGGTGACCAATTCCATACCCTAGGGAACTTAGGATAAAATAATATATCCGACTTAAAAGTTTTTCCCAGAAAAATTATAAAATATTCCCCAATACTTACAACTCACCCCCTTTTCCATTTTTACGGTGGAGTAGTCACCCCATCTCTTTTCGTCCGAGTCATTCAATGTGTAGCGATGCAATATTATATTAATATTCATGATTATATTTACATGGATAGGCACACTAGCCTATCTGCATTCAGGATCACTAGCCTCATAATCATACAGGCTCTCCGGCCTCAAAACACACACACACACACACACACATAAGTTAGTACCACGTACTTCCTAGGTCATTACCATGCACTTCCCAGGTGCGTGCAATACGAAAAATGTACGCACCTTGTCTTTGTTAACACTTTTCTGTGTACTACCCTAATGTGCACAACACCAAAATTAGGTGTCCTTGGTTCACCAGCCTAAATGTACATTACATTTACACTTGGTACCAATCGTCTGACCAACCTATATGTACAATTAAAAAGGGTTTCAGATAAGGGACACTACATATAAGAGACTAGTGTTCAAGCTATCAAATAATCCATGCTGTAGTACTTCATATTTTACATAGTATTGGTGACTCTAAGATATCAAAATAAGAGGAAAATAAGTTGTACTATTACCAACTTTAAAATTTTGGTATAACCTAGCCTATCCATTTCACTATCATCAAAGAGGGTAAATTTGATAAAAATTAGTTGATTCTCTTGTATTCCTTCCACCTATTGCTTAAATTCACATCTTTCATTTTTATAGAACCTTTGGAGTTCTATCTGGTGGTAGCTTGTATGAGAATGTCTATATGAACTAAATTTGGAAGTTATATATCATTTGTTACAACTAAATTTGGAAGTTATATATCATTTGTTACAACTGTAATATTTCTTGGTCTTTTATAGATAGTAGTTCCTTGACTATCGAGGAAAGTGTGAGAACTCCTAAACTCTACTCTTGGTGTACAATTTTGCATCCTGACAAATGATTTATTACTTCTTTTTCATTGTGATTTCCAATGGTTAATAAGTTGGTTGTTAAGTATATATTATTGAAAATTGTTTCTTTTGATGATGTGAGAAGATCTATTTGAATCTAATGGTGATAAAAAACTCTACCATTTCTTTGTTCTACATCACTTTTTTATGGCATCAAATGGTGACGTTCCTAGTTTTCCTATAACAATGGATATTAGATATCATTAGAAATAAGTTTGTTTGAGGTTGCCAACATGGAAATACTTGCTAATATTCAATGCAATTTTAATTCATAGTTCTACATCACTTTTTTATGGCATCAAATGGTGACGTTCCTAGTTTTCCTATAACAATGGATATTAGATATCATTAAAAATAAGTCTGTTTGAGGTTGCCAACATGGAAATAATACCTTCTAATATTCAATGAAATTTTAATTCATATATAAATTATTACATGACATGGTTGAGAGTAAATGCTAATATAATGTCCTTGTGATTGTCTTACATGTGGTGACCTTGTTAAGTGGGACAACTATATGGAAAACAATTCCAAACATGGGAAATGAAATAAAGCCCATAAGAAGAGTAGAAATAATGTTAGCCAATTAAAAGCTAAGCATTCTAATAATATTTGATCATATTTGAATCTACTTACTATGAGAAAGAGCTTAATTTGAATTTCATTCATTTTAATGAATTTGACTATGCTTGATGGAGAAGAATAAACATTCTTTACATATACTTGATATATTGACTCCATTTCAATTCAATTTAACTCAGAGTTTTTGTTGTATTTGATATACTAATTCCATAAAATAAGGCATATAAGTAGTTAGGGGTACAGATCATGATGTTATTATCTTTTCATATCGAAAAGGAGTTAGGATGTAGCTGGAATTAAATCAGAAATAGAGTTATGTGCAACAACAAAACATGAGTCAAGGACTTGGGTGTACCTTATAGTGCAACTTGATAGATTTATTAGATCTAATTGTGACCAAATGAACATATTTGAGCACATAAGGATACGTAGGAGGAGATCTTTTTGTCAAATAAAGAAGCTCAATTTGTACAAGTCCGAACACTTGTGAAGAATGGTAACAATTAATGAAAAATGAATGACCTTTAAATGTGATTTAGGACATTGGTGGCTTATAAAGAATGCATATAATGCATTGACCATAATTTTCATGTGCAACCTAAGTTGACGAGGATAAATGGTAGAGAAGAGTTGTGGTTCTCTTGGTAGTTATAGTTTTTATTGTGCACAACAAGAGAATGGGTAGTAGAGGTATGAGATATACTATCCTAGGGAGAAAGTTATTCTATTTTGTGCAAGCACACAATTCCTTGAGAGAATGAAAGGTAGCCAAGTAATGTGGGTTGTAGAGCATGAAAGATATAATGCTCGCATAAGGGAAATTCCATTGAAATTCCTAGATGGTAGATGGATTCTACCAAGATGAAGATGACATGTACCTCATGCATTAGATGGGAGAACCATCTTATGGGATAAGATTTGCGTATGATTGGAAGAGTTGCAAGCTATAATCCAACAACTTATGTATAAAGGGAATAAATCACTCCATTATGAGGATTTGTCTTGTAAGATAGAGTATGAGATAGAGGGGGAATTGGATGAGAATTATCCAATGGAGTGTAGAAAGAACTCGAGAGTTGGATAAGGATTAAAGGTAGCACTAGATGAGGAAACGCCAAGTTGGAATTGGTTGGAACTGCTCAAGGAAATTGGATCAACAAATCTTAGAAAATGATATAATGCATAGGCCTCTCAAGGCATCAAAGGAAACAACAAGATGCCAATAATTGGTTGTAGTGGTAAATGATGTATGAGGCCAACAAGGAAAATATGGAAATGAGGGAGCTTTTCTCACTCTAAAACTCTATTTTGTTTGTAGAGTAGAGTTGTATGCTTTGAAAGTAGCAAGTATAACTTATGAGTATGAATTAAATATTTCTACTTGGGTGAGAATTTCATATCTAATGATTTATTACATGATTGGTAGAAAGGCCATGTAGTATATCAGCTATGCCATGGAATTCCAGGCTATGCAAAGGAATTGGAAGGGAGAATCCCTTGGGTCATCTCTTCTTGTTCCATTATATTTCTCGAGATTGTGAAAGTTGCTAGGTGTGAATATTAATGCATGGGAATGTTGATAAATACAAGAGAATAAAATAGTTAGAATACATATGCACTAATAGACATATAGAGGGACAATATATGGTAGAATGCATATAGATATACTTGGGCATAAATTATGTTTCATATTAACTAAGAGTGGTTTTTTGTTATATGCAATAAGAATGACATTATGTCTACATGTGGTTGTTGATTTGTTGTATGGTCAGAATTGTTTCAAGATGTTGATGATGAAACTATAGTGTACTTAGGGAGGATAATATGGGGTACCAAGGGAGGAACCCAAGGGGGATAATAACAATTAGGTCGCCACATAGTGTGAAATAAATAATTATAAGAAGGCTTATTAGAAGGTTCCACCTACTAGAAGGTTCTTGGTGTGTTGATGTATGATGTTGGTGTCACTAGGATGGGGTGTTCTACATGGTCCTTGAAATATCCTTGATCCGACTGATCAAGATACTTGCTACTGTTCTACTGCTCTGGTGTGCGGATCTGATACACTGGGGGTTTCTGGATGCGTTTTAGCTGTGTGAATGAGATGTTCTTTGGTTATTGTGTTTGCATGTTGGTTATTGTGGTTGCATGTCGGTTATTATGGTTGCATGTCGGTTATTACATGTGCATGTTGCATAATGAAGGTTTAATAATCATATAAAGACGCATGCAAGAGTATAGAATGTCAACTTCTCAATATCATGAATAATAATCGTTCATGCATGGAAATACAAATAGCCTACTGAAAATATAAAGCCTAGACGTCAGTCAGATCTCCTGGATCTGTACTGGAATACAATCAAATAAAAAAAGAAATACCCGTGACCGTAAGAAGACAGCAGATCTGCTACATGCATGGATAGATAAGAAAAAATGAGCGATCCCGGAGAAATACGGTAACCGCTACCAGCAGGAAAACTCGATCTAAAGAATCCACCGTCAGAATGGGCTCGAAACTGCTCCAATCAATGCACCCTGGCCTCTACACTGGAATAAATTTCTGTCAGAACTCGGATCGAACCTCTACGACACTGGATCTGGACCCCTGGGGGGTTTGCACCCCTCCTTGGGCACTGAATGCGCCCCAAAGGATTCCAACATCGGAATCAGTTGCTATATAGCTCAAAATGATCATCTCGTCCAATGATGAAATGGGTCGGAAGGGTTTGGCCGGATCTGATAGGGAACCCCTGCATGCAACGCCAAATGTCTGTCCAGAATGACTGCGCCCAAAATGGCTGGATGGATCAATCTGAAAGATTCCATCGTCGGAATCTGATGATGAATGACTCAATGGAAGTGCCCTGGCTGGATCTCTACTGGGTCGGAATGAATCTGCAATCGGGACAACGGTCTACTGCAGATCTCTGAACCCTCAAAATGACTTGTGCCCTCCTTGGCTGAGCTGCGCCCTACACAATAAACTCTCCTGAAATGAACAGTGAGATACTTGGATGGTATCTCCGATGGGCTAGGGTGTGTCTCTCAACACCGAAACTGATCAATGGTGGTGGTTTCCTCCAGAAATCCACAAAACAGTAAGGTCGTCTCTCCTCCTCCTCTTAGAAGTCTCAACATCAAATCATAACAATGCATAATGAGGAATTAGGTCAAATTCCTCTCTTTATATCTTTCCTAACCTAATTCTTCATTGACATCACTTAACCTAGGCGCATTTCCTCCTAAGTGAGATATTTGTCATTTAAGTCGCCCCATTATCACCTTTTCGTTCTAATTCTCTGTTGACTTAGGCTTAAGTGACTTTTCCTAAGTATTTTGGCTTAATTTATCATTTAGCCTCAATTCCTCCTTATTTCTCCATCTGGTTCCCTGTTTATGCCTGACTATAGTCTACGGGAACCTATAGACTACTAAGTCACTCCCTGCTGGCTTAATCTTGGGGACGGGACATCACAGTCCTCCCTTCCTGAGATTGCTTATCCTCAAGCAACATCAATCCTCGGTGTTGCAAAATATGCTCTCCCTCCCATGTGGCATCCTCCACTGGAAGACCCCTCCATCTAACCAAGCACTCTCTGATGATGCTGCTCCTCAATCTGCATTCTCTCTGCTCTAGTACCTCCTTGGGCACTAGTTCCAACTGACCCTCCTCATCCAAGGGTGGCAACTCCTGTGAAATGCTAATCTGTTGTCCCACCGCCTTTTTAAGGCAAGAAACGTGAAATACGTTATGGATCTTGCTACCCTCTGGTAGATGTAGCTCATATGCCACCTCACCTATCCTCCTGGTGACTCTGTATGGCCCATAGAACTTAGGCTTCAATTTCTCTGCTCCGCTCCTCTTCAAGGAGGACTGTCGGTATGGCTGTAACCGCAGGAAAACCAAGTCTCCTACCTCGAAACTGTGCTCAACTCTGTGCCGATCTACATATATCTTCTGCTGATTCTGAGCTGACTGTAAGTTCTCCTTTGCTGATTGCAGGATCCTTTGACTCTCCTCCACCCAATCCTTGGCCCCCAGAACCTTGCTGTCCCCAAATGCATCATTTATAAAGGAGGGTGCATCGTATCCATACAATGCCCTAAATGGTGACATCCTGATGGACATGTGATAAGTTGTGTTGTAGCAATACTCACCCATATGTAACCATATCACCCAAGTGCCTTGCTGTCCCCCCACATAGTTCCTCAGATACCCTTCCACCCATTTGTTGATGATCTCTGTCTGCCCATCTGTCTGTGGGTGGTAGTTGGTACTCGTAGCTAACTTTGTGCCTTCCAATCTGAAAAGCTCCTGCCAAAAAGAACTGATGAAGCGCCCATCTCTATCACTGACTATCTGCCTGGGCAACCCGTGAAACCGGAATACCTCCCTGAAGAACAACTCTGCTACCTGTATGGCCTTGTAGTCCATGGGTATGGCGAAGAAATGTGCGACCTTGGTCAATTTGTCGACCACTACAAATATACAGTCCCTTTCCCGCACCCTAGGGAGGCCTGTAATGAAATCCATGGAAATTCTCTCCCATTTCTTCTCTGGAATGGGTAGAGGCTGAAGTAACCCTACAGGATGTGTCTGCTTGGACTTGTTTTGCTGACAAGTCGTGCACTCCCATATGTGTTTCAACACGTCATCCTTGAGACCCTTCCATGTGAATCTCAACCTGATCTGTTTATTGTTAGGACCACACAATGTACCCTTTTTGCCCATACTTTTTGCCATCATTATACCCTTGATCACCTGTATTTAGACTTATATTATCATTTGATCTGATCATTCCAAGGTATACAACGTCCTTTCTCATTACTATACATTTAATCTGTTTTGCATGATATTTTACATCACTCTCGTACTTAACTATTGATTAGAAGTGCATAAGTGTCCATAACTGCAGATTAGAATTTTGAGGCCGGTGTTGAAACACAGAACTGTCCAAAGTCGCTGTTGAACTGATGCTGAAACACGGAGCTGCTACACAGTCCGAGGTCGCATATGCTGAAACACGGAGCTGCTACACAGTCCGAGGTCGCATATGCCGAAACACGGAGTTGCTACACAGTTCAAGGATGCAGATGCTGAAACATGGAGCTGCTACACAGATCGAGGACGCAGATGCTGAAACACAGAGCTGTCACACAGTTCAGAATTGCAAATGCTGAAACACAGAAGGAGACCGACAGAACCAACGATGCTGAAACAGTTAGCAGTCAAAGCCGACACAGTCAAGAGCGCAATTCACGTGGCTGAAACAACCCATGAATTGCGATGCTGAAACAACATCAGTAGCGATGAGAAGGAGCTATTACACCAGCCATAACAACAATACTCCATTCAGTTCCTGTATTAGCATTCGGTTGCGTAAGAATAGGACATCCTATGCTGATTTAGAAAGAAGATCCGATTTAGGATAGGATTCAGATATGCTTTGTAATGATTGTATCGAAGGGATTTCCCCTTTAAATTCAGGGGAAATCACCATTCGAGGGGATCCAAGTTTTGAGACATTGAAGCAACTCCAGAGAGGTGGACGTATTCTATTCTTTCAACTTGTAATGTGATATTTCGACAGATGAATATAAAACTGCTTTGAGTATCCTTCTCTAGCTTTTTGTTCAGAGGAATCTTGTGAGAAGGGAGGGCCCACCTTCATCACAAGATTCACCCATTAGATAGAAGTGTGTTAGTATAATTTCTGTTTACGTTTTGTTTAACTATCGTTTGCTGAAACACTGTTTTAATGAATTACGCTTTGCTGAAACACCACTGACTCTGTCTTGGTTATTGAATGAATTTATAATTCTTTTTATCAATCTTGTGTGATGATTTGGG
>JZKD02S1604032.1:15414-51538 GCA_000966675.3 Picea glauca | reverse complement strand
CATCAAATCATAACAATGCATAATGAGGAATTAGGTCAAATTCCTCTCTTTATATCTTTCTCGACCTAATTCTTCGTTGACATCACTTAACCTAGGCGCATTTCCTCCTAAGTGAGATATTTGTCATTTAAGTCGCCCCCTTATCACTTTTTCGTTCTAATTCTTCGTTGACTTAGGATTAAGTGACTTTTCCTATGTATTTTGGCTTAATTTATCGTTTAGCCTCAATTCCTCCTTATTTCTCCATTTGGTTCCTTGTTTGTGCCTGACTATAGTCTACGGGAACCTATAGAATACTAAGTCACTCCCTGCTGGCCTAATCTTGGGGACGGGACATCACAGTCCTCATATGTTGAATGCGTGATGGGAACATACTTGATGATTGGATGGGTTAACACTTCTTTATGTCCTCTTCTCTTATGATATGGTGGGATGATTCATATTTCCTTTGGGGGAGTTTCCTACATGATTTAACTTTATGATGTAACACTTTCCAGGCATCACCTAGGGGACATTTGTTTAATGATGTTAGTACCCTCATTTATGTGTTATTTCCTACATTTGAGTTAGTGGGGGGTAATACATATGATTTGATGGTGATCTAACCTTTTTCATAAGGTTGAATAATTACTTTTGATGTAATAATCCCTTGGTGGTGGTGCACCTTAGGTTGAGATTTATGTTTTGTTGTTATTATGGTGGGGTTTTTCTAAGAAGAACATATTTTATTTACATAGTAAAGCAATTTATTAAATTGCACCCCTATTTGATACCCATGTTCATTGTGTTTTAATGTGTTGGTGACTAATTGACATAAAATTGTGGTTATATTGGTTAGATACCTAATCCTTGGGGTTATAGTATGCTGTAAATATTGTTATAAAAAATAATTTAGAAATATGAAGATTCAATCTCTCAATGTATTTATGTATATCTCAATATTAAGGTGTGAAGTTATTCATCTCTAGCCTGTCAATGGTATGTCTAACGAAACATATCAAATCTTCCCTATCATTAAGTTTATCTAGATGCACATTCAAGTTACGGATATCCATTTACCCAATTGTGAAAATTTCTCATCATCCTTTAAGTTTTGTTCCATTTAGAGTTGAGTGACCCATGAACATCCTAGCTAGGTCGAATGTGGCATTGCCACATATATTAAAGAACCTTTAAAATTTTTGTAGGTAAGGTCAGAAAGGTTCGACCTGTAGCATGCAGGTCCCGAGATGCCATTTTGTGTTGGTTCTTTGCTATGTCAAAGTGAAGGCTAGGGTGGCAGGCCTCTATTCCTCTACATTCTTGACCTCTAGTGATTCCAATATAAGTTTTTATGCAAGATTTGGATGACCCACAATCTATTTTTTAAACCTAAAGACTTGTGAATGAACAAATCCTTGGCACAAAATAATGTCGACTGCCTTGGAAATGGGGAAACCCGTTGGAAATACTGTCAACTTCCCTGAAAATGGGGACACCCATTGAAACCTTCATTTGTATGCATTTGCATTTTCCCACGTCTCATGAAATTCGGGCTTTCAATCGCTTGGAATATTCCTCGAGCATTTAGATGAGGAGAAGCTCTGAATTTGATACATTTTTTCGATAAGATGGTGCAATCAAACTTTGTGAAGATTCTAGTGGAATTCGATGTTGAATTCAAGGAACTCGACAGGGATTGCACACTTTCTCATTGAATTTAGCAAACACAAAATTCCCACGCACTGCTGGAATCATTTAGTCGAAGAAAAATTCTAGATATGGAGTCTATTCGAGTTCCGTTATCATTTCTGACATGATAGAAAAAGTTCTTCATTACACAACATCGTGTTATCCATCCCATCTCAGTATTGTATATACGATTAGGAATCTCATAGAATAATTTTTGAATTTTTTTTGTGAAAGATAAAGAAGGCGAAGCTAATGTTGCGGAGTTTGCTTGAGTATTTTCTTTGTGAGTGATCTGAAAGTTGTCTCTACCTTTTTAGAAAAGTGCAGGTGGAAGGTAGTTTTCACACACCCGACCCTCTAAGTAGCCTTTTAAGGGATGGGGTTATAAATTTTCTGATTTCCTACAACTCCTTGAATTCCTCGAATAAGGACATCATCGACGTGTGCTCACCGAGAGCTTTCCAATGATTAAAAACTTACCCAAAATCGAGTTCTAGTTGTAAATTTATATCCTTTCGAAGTTTGTGGGGCTTCATTGACCAATGGCCATCCCCTTCACCACATGGCATCCATGTAGCTTCACCCTTCTCGTATCGTCTGACATGGCATGGTCATGACCTGGGTTGTCATCCCCCAATGATGACGTAGTTTCTGGTTGCAGGGAGTATCTCTCATTCGTCGCGAATACCAGGCCTTTGGTCCTTCGTCGCTCTTGTACAGGTTTACAACATCCCCAGAGACCCGAAGTCCCAAAGTCTCCTTTCGCTCCAAAATCTATGGTGGGGATCAATCCACCCGTAGATTCGATGGTTGAGATTTGTTCACACTTAAGACATGGTTTAGACTTGAGAAGGGGGGGTCCCCCACCTAAATCACGACAAATCCCACGACACCACATGGAACCATCCAGGCATGCTGCATCATCATAGCATATGTGGTCCTGTCCAATCGTGGTTGGACACTTCGACCTGAGAAATTTTGGTTCTTTGACACTTCAATGTTTCGGCATTTAAACCACATCCCTACATCCTCAAGTTTTCCAAGAGTCCTGTAGTCCTGAAGTTATGGACTTCGAAAGAGGGTCCCATGGGCATACCTATGATGATAGCTTAAGGCTAATCCCAAGATTTATTTAATCCCGGTAGTTAAGTAATCTTCGGTCTTCAGCTATAGCCCAGGTTACACTCTACTTCAAACTTTCAAAGTCTCGAAGTTACGTGGAAGGATAGAATACACAGGAGTGTGGACCGATAGCATCCGATTTTTACTACTTCATGATCTCATCGACCGATAATAATCTAGAGAGGTTGAAGGATTCAAGGTCATATGAGTCGTGAATTCACGAAGTAGCGAAATCCCTCCGACCGTCCGATGAGGTAGATGGTTTGGGTGTCTTATCCACCATCGATCCATAAGAGGAGGACGACGACGATTATGCAGTTGATCTGTGATCATGATCATTAGTGTTGAAGGTCCCCGTGACTGAGGAGTTGGTTAGGGTTTAATGAGAAGGAGGATCCCACAGTAACAGATCAGAAACCGCCATTTGTCGGTCAGACCATTGGGTAATTGTGTTAGTAGGTTTCCTTCGACAAGATTGGAGTGTTGCGAAATTCAAACATCCCGGAGTCCTGGACCTCCGAAGTCTCGAAGCACAAAAGGCTTAACTTTTTTTTGATCATAGAGAAGGATTCTAGGGTTTTGGTCATATGGGACGCTGACAAGCCCTCGAGGGATACACTCCTAAATGATTTGGTTAAGAAATCAAACTTAAGCCTGTGGTCCCTTGGAAGAATGGTTTCAAGGAAGCGCCTTCCATTTACAGAACTCAAATTATATAACAGGAAAAGGGATTTCGAGGGATGGAAGAGTTTAGGACAATCTTGTAGAGTCTGTCCTGACTCTGTATTTGTGGATTTTATCATTGGACAATCTTTTGGAGGATTAGTACATATACAGATTTCGACAGGGGGTTGCTCACTGTTTGCCCCAAATTCATTTAAAATCCATTACTAATAGTCCTCCTTCACTAAACAGGTTTAAATAGAAAGACATTAACAGAGGGTGATATTCAAATTCTAGTTCAAACTTGCTAGGCCACAAGGCCATTGAAGTTACTATTTTTACCATTCAACAAGATAAACAAATTATGCCATCATTTAGCTCAAGAAAACTCATTTATTAACAAAACCATTCAATACAATATAAACTTAGAATTTCACTTATCTGAACTTTGGAAATTAGTTAGCAACTGTTGATAGGGGTTCCCTTTTCCACCCAACCATATTCATAGTTTCTCTTGGAATCTTCCACCACTGGCCTCCCCCTAGCTAGATCATTATTTCATGAGAGAGATTATGCTTTTGATTAGCAAGGGGAAAAGCTTACTCTCCTTTTCTCACAGAAAATTGGCATTCCAGTTTTCTATTCACCAAGCAAGGGAGCATGCCATGATCGCTCACTCAATCACTGCAACTACGTTTATCATACTGATTACAAAACACTGTCTAGTCTCTCCTGTAACCAGAAAAACTTAGTTTTTCAGTTCTTCTTCAAAACCAGAGAGCCTCGTGTGCTCTTATCTTTTTCTGAATGGTCCTCATACCCATTCGCTTAGTATCCTCTTCCAACCTTCGCCCCCCATGATTTTCCTTCCTTTTCTTTCCTTACCCAACACAATTTCGTCGATTAGATTAGGAAGTATTTTAGATGGTACTTTGCCCATCTCCTCATTAACTCTCGAGGAAGACTTCCCAACTACCATCTTGAATGGTAATTAAATTTTATGGGCCAAAAGACTGTTATGGGTCTAATAAATTTATATCCAATAGAGTACCATCCTGGAAGGGGTCATCTCAACCATTACTGGTTCCCCTTACCATCCCCTATCATGCATCATGATCTATACTGGCAACCCTCTTTCAAAAGTCATGCCACAATTTCCTTTTATTAATTAACAAAATATATACATTACTTTCTATAGCAAGGTTCATTTTCTGTCCAACATTCACAAAATATAAATTTAGTTTCAAAACCAACAAACAGATATTTCCAAAAATTTGAAGTAAATTTTGTATCTCTGTCTAATATGATTTTTTTAGGCATGCCATGCAGTCTAAATATTTATTTCAGGAATATATTGGCAATGTTTATTTCCTTGCAAATTGAATTCATAGGAATGAAGTGAGCAACCTTGCTCAAATTATCCACAACTACAATAATGACATCATTCTGCTTGGTTGATTTAGGCAATCCAGTGATAAAATCCACGGAGATGGTTTCCCATTTCCACTTTGGAATTGGTAGGGGCTACAACATCCCTACTGGGTACCTGTGGTCCACCTTGAATTGTTGACATTCTAATATTTATCCAAGTATTCAACTATGTCCTTCTTCATTCTCGACCAATAAAATAGTTTCTTGGTGGCTGTGATCATCTTCTGATAATCAGGGTGACCGGTGTACGGTATTTTATGCAATTCATCCATTATGAACCTCTTCAAGTCATCACAATTTGGGATATACAACCTATATGATTTGTAAGTTAGCATGCCATCATTCAATATTTGATATCCCTCATACTTCATCCACGTGGGTTCTTTTTCTAAGCATTCTTTCATAGTTTTGAAGAACACATCTAATTCTTGTGCACTTTCGACTCTCTCCTTGAGGTATGATTGAAAGGTACTCATAGCTTCCAAGTGAATCACTTTCATACTTCTAATGAGGGAATCAACCACTATGTTTTCCTTTCCCTTAATATGTTTGATTTCAAAATCAAATTCACTAAGGAAAGCCATCCACCTCTTGCCTAACATTGATTTTGGGATGGTCAAACAAGTATCTCAATCCACTGTGGTCTTTCATGAGTACAAATCTTTTATCTAGGAGGTAATGCCTCCACATTTTTAGTGCATGTACTATGGCATCCGATTCCAAATCACGTGTCACATAATTTGTTTCATGTTCATTTAATTTTCTGGATTCGTAACAGATTGCATGCCCTTCTTACATGAGGATTCCTCCGAGTCCTTCCTTGATAGCATGTGTACACACCAGTAATTCCTTGTTTGGGTCGACAATTTTCAGCACTAGTGCATTGGTCAAAAGGTCTTGTAGTTGGTGAAAACTCTCCTCACACTCTACTATCCAAATGAATTTAACTCCCTTTTTCTGTAGGGAGGTGATCAAACAACCAATCCTTGATAACCCCTTTATGAACCTCCTATAGTATCCCGCTAGGCCCATAAAGGACCTGATATAAGAGACATCTCTTGGTGTAGGCCAATCCATGATGGATTTGATCTTGTCAGGGTCAACTACCACTCCTTCCTCAGTGATGACATGGCCTAAGTAATTAACCCTGTTTGAAAAGAAATCACACTTACTAAACTTTGCATAGAGATGGTGTTGTCTTAGCACTTGAAGCACTAACTTGAGGTGTTCTTCATGCTCTTCCCTACTCTTAGAATATATAAAAATGTCATTTATGAAGACCAACAAAAATCTATCCAATAATTTACTGAGTACATTATTCATCAAGCACATAAAGTTGGCTGGTGCATTGGTAAGCCCAAATGGAACCACCACAAATTCATAGTTCCCATATCTTGTCCTAAAGGTTGTTGTATGGATGTATTCATCCTTAATTCAGACTTGATGATATACAAACCTTAAGTCAATTTTGGAGAATATTGTAGCACCCCTTAGCTGGTCAAATAGGTCATCAATTCATGATAAGGGATACTTATTCTTAATTGTCATCTTGTTGAGTTGTCTATAGTCTATGCACAGCCTGAGTGTGCCACCCATTTTTTTTACAAAAAAAGCTAGTGCACCCCAAGGGGACACACTAGGCCAGATGTAACCCTTGTCCAACATCTCCTTCAGATGTAGTTTGAGCTCAAATAAATTTGGTGTACTCATTCAATAGGGTGCTCTAGACATTTGAACTGCCTTTGGTACAAGTTCTATTGAGAAATCAATATCTCTTCTTGGAGGTAGACCTGGTACCTCTTCTAGGAACACATATTTGTACTCTCTTAATACAAGGTGGTCCTCTAAACTTGTTTCACTATCCTCAACAAAGTTCAGTACTTGTATTGAGTACAAAGGACATCATTTTCTGCAATACTTCTTCACTTGAAGGGATGAGATTTGTCTCACTAAGATAGGTTTTTGAATTCCCTATAGAGTTTTTTTCTCCCCATCCTCATATTCACATTCTAATGTTTTATTGTAACAGTCTATCTTGACTTTATAGGAAACCAACCAATCCATGCAAAGAAACATGTCATAATATCCTATAGGAAGTATGTTTAATGATGTTTTGGTGGACAACGCATTCACAATGAATTTGCATGATGGAAGGACCTCTGTAACTTTTCTTTTTGTTCCAGTGGCTAGATGTACCAGCCATGACTTAGCATGTTTTTATGGCTACAATTTACATTTATCAATAGTTTACGGGGCAACATAACTCAGATTGGAACTAGGGTCACTAAAAATAGAAACAAGATGGTTGGCAATCATACCTTGCATCTCCACTACTGAATCTTGGTGATCATATTGTCTATTATCCAAGGATGCATAAATTTGTGGCATGCTCCTGGCCACATCATTGACTATGATAGTTTCCTGGATGTTGTAGATGCTCCTAATGTCTTGTTGTCTACGTGGGCAGTCCCTCAACAAATTTTATTCTCCACATCCCCAACATTTCAACAGTTCTCTCTTTGTATTATCAGTGTTTCCCGGGGATGATCCAAGGGTTTATTTCCATTTTGGGATGGGAAATTCTGCTGATACACACTTTTAGTAGGAAGACTCATCTTTGAGCCTTTCCCAGGGTTCTTAAATATTGAGGGTTTAAACCCCTTCTTCTTAAATCCCAATTTGCTTTCCTTCTTCCAATATTTAGGGAGTCCTACCTTATTCTTTAATTGCTCATAGCAATACCTTGCCTTTCTAATGGTATCTTCTAAGGTCTTAGGTTCATCAAACTCGATTCTGTCTCAAAAGGATTGAGGCAGTCCACTAATGAATTGCTACATCTTTGTATTTTCATCCTTGATGTAAGGTACATACCTTATCATATCAAGAAACTTGTTGAAATACTCATTCGTGGTGAGCTTTCCTAACTTGAGTTCATAGACCTCCTTAGTCTTTTCATCATAGTACCTCTCAGATAGGTACTTGTTCTTGAAATATTTCTCGAATTGTTTCCATGACAACTCCTTCTCATGGATTCCTTTCACATTTATAAGGTCCTCCCACCATATGGAGGCCTTTCCATTCAATTTGAAAATGGCTATTCAAGTCTTTAAGTTTTCAGAGTAGTTATGAACTCTGAAGTACTTCTTTAGGCCAAGTAGTCAAGCTTCTACTTCTCCCCCCTTCTTAATCTCCCTATAAAAAGTGGTCGGCTTGGCTTTCTTAAACTCTTCAAGGCCATAACTCTTATCTCATTTTCTTCTTTTTCTTCTTTCTTGAAAGGGTGAACTCGTCCCATTGCTAGACAATTCCTTGGAACTGTCAGTTTACACACTAGAGGATTCTTCGAGTGAACTCTCGATGTTAGCATGCTTCTTGGAAAATTAACTTCATTATTCCACATATAACAACAATATGCAGTTCAGATTTAAAAAATGTGAAAACAACAAAAAGTCTCACTCTTTTCAGTAGTAAATCTTAAATAATCTTTAATAGAGGGTTAGCGTAGGATGCCCTACCCCTTAAAGTTTTTTTATTAAAATTTTATTCCTCTCTTTCATGAGCCCAAACAGGCCAAGTGTTGTTTCTCTCTCTAATACCACTCTGTCATACACATGACCCCCTAAGTAGCCTTTAAAAGGATGGGGGTATAAATTTTCTACTTTCCTACAACTCCCTGAATTCCTCGAATGAGGACACCATCGTTGTGTGCTCTCCAAGATATTTCCAACGATTAAAACCTTACCCAAAATCGAGCTCTGGTTTAAAATTTATAGCATTCCAAAGTTTTTGAGGCATCATTGGCCAATGACCATCCCCTTCACCATGTGGCATCCATGTAGCTTTACCCTTCTTGTATCGTCTGACATGGCACAGTTGTGACCTAGGTTGTCATCCCCTGAAGATGACGTAGTTGCTGGTTGTAGGGAGTATCTCCCAATTGTCACCAATACTGGACCTTCAACCCTCCATCTTTCTTGTACATGTTTACAACATCCCTGGAGACCCGAAGTCCCGAAGTCCCGAAGTCTCCTTTCGCTCCAAAATATATGACAGGGATCGATCCACCCTTAGATCCGATGGTTGATATTTTTCCACACTTAAAACATGGTTTAGACTTGACAAGGGGGGGTTCCACACCTAACTCGTGAAAAATCCCATGATGCCACATGGAACCATCTAGGCACACCACATCACCATATAAAATGTGGGCCCATCCAATAGGGGTTGGAAAATTTTACCTATAAAATTTCATTTCTTTGACACTTCGACGTTTAAACCACCTCCCTACATCCTCGAGTTTTCCCGGAGCTCTAGAGTACCAAAGTTCTGGACTCTTGAGAGGGTCCCTTGGGTGTACCTATGATGATAAATTAAGGCTAATATGGATATTTATTTAATATCAGTAGTTAATTAATCTTCGGTCTTCGGCTATAGCCCAGGTTATTCTCTACTTCAAACTCCTGAAGTCCCAAAGGACAAAGTCCTGAAGTTACATGGACCATTGATCTGAGATCCTTCAGGATCCTTCTTGGTTGTTCAATCGGGAACAATAGAAGGATAGAATAAGTAGGAGTGTTAACTGACAACATCCAATTTTCACTACTTCATGACCTCCTCAACTAGTAATACTCCAGAGAGGTTGAAAGATTCACGATCATATGAGTCATGAATTCACGAAGTAGAAAAATATCGTTGGCTGTCCGATGAGGTAGATGGTTCAGGTGTGTTATCCACTGTTGATCCATAAGAGGAGGACAACGAATATTATACCATTGATCTGTGATCAAGATCAACGGTATAGAAGGTCCCCATGACTAAGGAGTTGGTTAGGGTTTAAAGAGAAGGTGGATCACACAGTAACAGATCAAAAACCACTAGTTATCATTTAGACCACTGGATAAATATGTTAGTAGGTTTCCTTCGACAAGATTGGAGTGTTTCCAAATTCAAACATCCCAAAGTCTCAGACCTCTGAAATATCGAAGCATGGAAGGCTTAGCTCCTTTGTTAGTGTACAGAAAGGTTCCATGGTCCTGGTCATATGGGACGTTGACAAGCCCTCAAGGGATACACTCCTAAATCTTACCCAAGATTTGGTTAAGTCCGTGGACTCAAGCTTGTGCTCCCTTGGAATAATGGGTTGAAGGAAGCGCCTTCCATTTACATAACTCAAATTCTATAACATGAAAAGGGATTTCGAGGGATGGAAAAGTTCAGAATGATTTTGTAGAGTCTGTCCTAGCTCTGTATTCACAGATTTTATCCTTGGACAATCTTTTGGAGGATTAGTACATACACATATTTAGACAGGGGGTCGCTTGTTGTTTGCCCCAAATTTGTTTAAAATCCATTACTAACAATCCTCCTTCACTAAACATGTTTAAATAGAAATCCATTAACATAGGGTGATATTCAAATTCTACTTCAAAATTCCAAGGCCACAAGGCCATACAAGTTACTATTTTTACCATTCAACAAGATAAACAAATTATGACATCATTTAGCTCAAGAAAACTAATTTATTAAAAAAACCATTCAATACAATATAAACTAAAAATTTCACTTATCTAAACTTTGGAAATTAGTTGGCAACCACTGAAAGGGGTTCCCTTTTCCACCCAAACATAGACACAGTTTCTCTTGGAGTCTTCCTCCACTGGAATCCCCCTAGCTAGATCATGATGCCATGAGAGAGTTTCTTCTTTTTCAGAGAAAGGGGAAAAGGTTACTATCCTTTTCCCATAGGAAGTTGGTAGTCTAGTTTTCTGTCCACAAAGAAATGGAGCCTCTCGTGATTGCTCACTCAATCACTATATCTCTCTTTATCAGCTTGATTAGAAAACACTATCCAGTCTCTCCTGAAACCATAACAACTTAGTTTTTCATCTATTCTTCAGAACCAGAGAGCCTCACATGCTCTTCTCTTTTTTTGAATGGTCCTCATACCCATTCATGTTCCTTCTTTTCTTCCCTCTGCCTCCCATTATTTTCCTTCCTTTTCTTTCCTTACCCAACAAGATTTTGTGGGTCAGATCAGGAAGTCTTTCGGATGGTACTCTTCCCATATCCTCATTAACTATTTAGGAAGACTTCCCAACTACCAACATAACTGGTAATTAAATTTTCTGGGCCAGAATACTGTTATGGGTTTGAGAAATTTATATCTAGTAGAGTACTGGCCGGGAAGGGGTCATCTCAACCATTAATGGTACCCCTTACCATCCCCTCTCATGCATCATGATCTATACTAGAAACCCTCTTTCAACAATCACGCCACAATTTCCTTTTATTGATTAATAAAATATTTACATTGCTTTCTATAGCAAGGTTCATTGTCTATCCAACATTCACATGACATATTTTTCTATAGTCTTGTTCACAATAATAATATTTACAATTTGGGGGAAACATGGGTGTTACAACAGTGATCTAGAGCCATCGTTTTTAGAGCTATCCAATATTATAGAGATATCATTCCTCAAAATGATGAAGTTGTTTGTGGGGGATTTTACCTTCAACTTAGATAACTTGGAGCTTAGCGAGCTCTTTGAAGGTGTCGGATAAGTCTTGGATAACCCACATCTTGGAGAGATTTTTGAAGGTGTTGGATAAGTCTTGGATGTTAATATCATTATGGATAGAGAAACTAGAAATTCACATGGATTTGGTTTTGTGACCATGGGAACTATTGAAGAAGCATATAAAGGTGTTGAGATTTTCAATAGATATATCTTGGACAATAGACTATTGATAGTCAACACGACTGCTCCTTGAGGAATAATGAGCATTACTCTCAGTGCCTGTGAAAGATCTTGTCTTCACTATGTCTATTGTGGTAAGAATTGACATGAAGTGAAGACATGTAGGATTCCATGGGAGAAGATCAAATAAAAGTAGGAACAAAAAGAAGAAAACAATAAATCCCATGAACCTACTCAATTTGTTATTTCTCATTGAAGTACTAGCATAAATGAAGAATTGTTCAAAATTTCATTTACTTCTTGGAGAGATGCATATTTTTTTGATACTGGTGCAACTTGCCACATGAATTTTCAAAGAGACTTCTTTGATGAATTGAATGAAAATGTAGATGGTATATTAATATTTTTATATGGATCTAGTCCCAAACCTATGAGAATTGACACCATCAAGCTCAAATTACCTTGATTCTAGGATTTTCTTTTGTTTAATGTTCTCCATCTTCACGAGTTGCCGAGGAAATTACTGTCTCTTATGCATATTCAAAAGCAAGGCCATTGCATTCACATGTTCAATGTAATATCTGAAATAATGAGGTCTTTTGACAACATGGTCATCATGATAGGATGGGAGGAGGAAAAACAGTTGAAGCTGAAAAGGACATCAACACGGGGATACAATTTTTCTTACCTCTCTCACCATGATGAAGGTACATTCCCATGTAGTCTCTTGTGGTATGCTATATTTTGGCACATCAAGTATGATAGTATTAATGTGTTGAAGAAAAATGGTGTCTCTATTTTTCCTACCATTAGAAGGAACTCGAAGCAATGTGAAGCATGTATTCTCGGTAAACACAACAAACAACATTTTCATGATTCCACTTTGAGAGCACACAAAAATATAGAGTTGATACACTTTGATTTGTGTGGCCCCATGTGTGTTTGATCTACCTTTGGTAATATATATATATCATGAATTTTATTTATTACTACAAAAACATGTATTGGGTTTATTTGTTGAAACATAAATCTCAAGCATTTGAAACTTTAAAATTTTTTCATCTATGGATTGAAAATGAAGCTCAATCTCGTATTGACACTCTTTGTACTGATAATGGAGGGGAATACATTTCAAATGAGTTTGAAATATATCTTCATCAACATGGGATCAAGCATCAAATCACTACTCCATACAATTATTACTAGAATGGTGTAGTAGAAAGAATTAACATGCCACTCTTGAATATGTTATGTTCAGTGTTATTTTTCAAGAAAGTGAAGTTGATGTTTTGGGCTGATGCAATTCTATGTGTAGTGTATGTGAGAAACATGATTAATATAATGTTCTTGGGAATAAGACTCCTTATAAAAGGTGGTATGGTCATATTCCTTTGGTGAGGCATCTCGGGGTATTTGGTTCCATCTGCTATGCCTTAATTCTTAAAGAGAAAATAAAAAAAATTGGTGCAAGGAGTCAACAATGCATTTTTTTGGAGTACTCAAATACCATCGAGGCACATCATCTTTACGACAGGGTAAATAAGAAGTTCATTCTTTCCAGAGATGTGATTTTTCTTGAATCTACCAAGAGTGAAAAGATTGTTTAGTGACAACTTGATCATATGGATAAATTCACCCATGTAAAGACATATCATGAGTTTGATTATGAAATTCCACATCTTGAAGGGGGCCTCCCTATCTTTAATCAATATTTGGAATATCCTTTTGAAGTGCCATCTCCCCCTCATGATGAATATCCAACCACTTCATCAAAACATCGAGTTCAATTGGATGATGTGATTGAGAGGATTGAAATGATGAATGTAACATCCTCATTTTCCGTCCCCATTTTAGTGATATGTAATGTAAATATAATGTATGGCCATGGGCGTGGATATTTGTTATGAAAAAATTGTATATCATAATGATAATAAAAAATGTGATGATGACTACAAATAGACATGGAGAAAGTCACGAGGGCTGAATTTTCCACAAGAGAGGAGGGGTCAAAAGGTTTTTTTATTTTTTATTCACGTGTCTTAAATCTCCAACCATTCCTAATTCTTGTTTTGAGTGAACCTTCTAATTTTTACCTTTGAGTGTATGAGAGCCCAATCATTGAATATATGTAAGAGGGTGGGTGTGAAGAGTCACATCCCATAGTTGTTGGGAGCAGGGGGCTGAAGTAAATCAACATTGGGGAGAGTGAGAGTCATTTGGCTTGGGGAAAAATGAAATTTGTATGAAAAAGGAGGGAATTTTTTATAGGTAGTTTTTAGGACAATAAGAGGGTGCAGAGTGCTGGAGCTGGAAAGAAGCCATAGTGGGCATGTGTAGTAGTTGTTTGGAAGTAGAAAATGCAAGAAGAAGCAACTTTTAGGCATGTAGAGTGAGTTTTGTTGTGCAAAGAAAATGTTTTGTTGTTGAGAGTTTTCTATTGCAGTTGCAATTCCTTGGAGTTTCTATCAAGAGAGATTCCTAGCCAAGCTCTGATAGAGCTCTAGAGGGAATGGGGATAGATTGAAGGACTAAGTGGTATATAAGGGGATCCCATTCTTTGGGTTGTGTAGGTTGTGGGGAAGAGAGATGGTGGATTGGGATGGATGTAGGAAACTAGCTTGTTGTAAGTGGACAATAAACATCCTTAGGTGACACCCTTTCTTGTGGATTCTTATCCCCAACTCAAGAGTGGATTGCTGTTGAGATTTGGAGAACCAAGTCTATGGTTGGGTGGAACGTCCATCCTTTGCATTTGGTTGCACATTTGATTTAAAATATGAGTATTTTATCTATGTTCAATGCTTTATTTATGGGTTTATATTGTTGTGCATAAACTCTATGTTTTTGAGAAATTATATGTTGCTATGTGTATATTTAATTATTTGCATTCAATTTCATTGGAATTTTTTTATATGCATGGTTTTTTTTTGCCTATTAGATGTTTTTGATTTAATGGTATCAGTAAAATAAAATGCTAAATTTTGCTCGGTTTAGTAGTGGGGGACGTTACAATGAACCTTGATGGGAATGCAACACCATCTCAATTAGTGGAGCAACTTGGACCATCTCAGAAAGGTCTAAAGTGGCTCATAAATACACTTGAAAATGTTTGTCGTGATGATGTTGGAAAGACAAGAACCATAAGTTCTACAAGACAAGATGGAGCTGATGTATATAATTTAGATTAAGGTGATGTAAATAATATGAATCTTTCATATGATTGTGAATTGAATTTATTTACTAACTTTGAACCAACTTCTTTTGAAGAAGATTCTTCTCATGATGAGTGGACAGAATCAATGAGAAAGGAGTATGATTCTCTCATCAATAATGGGAAGAGGAATTTAATGGATCCTCCATTTGTGTAACATCGCGCTCTTGCGCACTGAGCGAACTTATTCTTTGAGGACACTTGCTCGCAAGTGGTCCGGATTATTATGCTATTAAAACATTGATTTCGATTGAGACATTATGGGTTGAGGTCATGTTGTTTTGCTGCATTGACATAGACAGGTGCTGTTGACTCGGTTTTACTGAGTGTGCAGGATTTCGGACCTCGAGGGTGCATAGGCATCGATGGAACCCCTTGGAATCCAGATCGATTCGGGGAGTGAACTATCGGGGTTTGATTGTTTTATATGTGATATTAGTGCATCTGATTAGACTATATGATTATGAATATATTTCTGACATGATTCGTTGATGATGTAGGCTGATGATAACTTTCCGACCAGACTCACATGTGGAGTATAGGGGTCATGCACGACTACCAAAGATGTTGAGGGAGAGGTGTGGACAACAACCCTTCCACAACCTACTAGCACTCCCGCCATGGCTTGAACTGTAGGTTAACGTTTACCTAGTTCGAGAGGACCCACGATGCCGTTTGTGCAGATTGCGACAGTCGCTCACGATGATTTTAAGGGGCGCACAATAAGGCGGGGGACTTATTCCTTAGAGGCCTTTAGTCTCCCACAAGTTCATTTGGCGGAGTATTGACTCCAGAGGTTTTTGATGTCTACCAAGTCAGTCAAGAGGCGAGTGGCACCCTTGGAGCACATGGTGCATCCTGAAGGGAACGCCATGCAAGAAAAATGGAAAGAGGTGAGTGGCACCCTTGGAGCACGTAGTGTGGCCTGAAGGGCACGTTGCGCAAGGGAAATAGATGAGGCGAGTGATACCCTTGGAGCACCTAATGCGTCCTGAAGGGCACATCACATTGTTAATGATAAATGAATGAACCTAGATGGCCTTAGGATGAATAACATGATAGGAAATTTTTAAAACAATTTCCCTAATAAATTGTCGCCCAACATGAAAATTAAAGTCTAGGTCTAATCTTTGTTGGTGGTAAAATTATACCTTTTTATAAAAAATAAAATAAAATAATAATAATAAAAATAAACATATATAAAAATAAAAATAAAAATAAAAAAATAAAATAAAATAAATAATAAGGATAATCTTCATTAACCTTGTGACAAGAAGGGGGTAAGCAATTAAAGTGTTTTATAAAAATCTTTTGGGATAAAAACTTACAAAGGGGAATGATTGTTTTACTTTTATGATAATTAAAAATTTAATTCATTAAAAAAGGGGGAAGAAGGGTAAGTTTCTGCACATGCCTTTTTGAGTTTAATTAAAAAGGAAAAAAGGGAAAATCTAAAATAATTAGGAAACTAGAAAAAACAGAAACCTTAAAAGAGAGGGGAAACACTAGGAAAAAGCAGTTAGTCCAACTTAGTAAGTTATCTACCATTTAAAAACTTTCTAATTTAAACTGAACTAGCAAATTAATAATGGGGAAAGTCATTAAAACCTGTAAGGGAATTTGGGGACAGTTAGGAGTGATTCTAGGAGTGAGTCTAGGTGGGTGAGGGAAATAAGGGTAATTAATTAATTAAAGAAATTAATTTATGGAGGAATGAAGGGGATGGGTGACACTTGTACGGGGAGGATTTTTAGGAATTAATTTATTAAACATTAATTTAAATGGGATTTTGGAAGGTAAAGGAGTTCGAAACTCTATATAATGGATGGAGGAGAAGGAGGAATGAGCTATTATGTTTGCGTAACGCTACATTGCAAAAATCTATAATTGAATGACTTAGCTTGTGGGAGTTGGGATACCCAACTCTGTGAGGAGTGGTAGCTCAACCTTGCGAGGCGAGCTGGGAGCTAGTTGATTCTTGGTTAGTGTGTGTGGCCCCTTTGCGGCTCAGGGGGATAAGGGGGAAGAAGAGTACCCCTAGCATTGGCTGGGAGGTACCGGTGAAGTCTCGTCGGTCGACAAGAGAGAGTTGCACGGAGTACGCAAGACATCAACTCAGAGCATGTGATCAGGCAACGATACAATTTCTTTATTTTTGCATGGTAGATTGTAGTAGGATTTATGCTTTGGATCTGCATGTTTAATTGGGTAAGTAAATTGATTGTCTTGGCATTCTACTTGATGACTAAATTTTTCCACAGCCTATAGCTCGATGATTGATTGACTCCCATGGCCTTCGATTCCCAACATGTCTTGACCGCCCCGTGGTGTAATGATTTGTGAAGATTGTGGTTGTTTTTGCCTTTTGTCCCTAGCTCATCAGTCCTTTCTTGAGTAGTTGGCTAGGAGCTTGATCTACAGTCATCGCTTCGACATTAATAGACCTATAGATCTCAACACCCTGCTTTTCTATGTGTAGATGATGAGCGAAGGACATTCATGTCGAACATCTACCTCCCTTATTGTCCTTGGCTGATTATTTGACTTGCGCCATCTAGCAAAGACCTCTGTGTATGGATTATCTTGTGTCCTTGTTGGTTTTTCTCTGCGCCTTGAATGATAGAATCCCTGCGATCATTTCAATGAATTTTCCCATTGGATCCTTGTGTTTTTCTTACTGTTGTCTACATTGTATTGGTATTCTGGCAATGGAAAAACAATTTGATTCCCTGTCTGTATTTTTATATTTGGTATTCTGGCAATGGAAAAATGATTTGATTCCCTGTCTGCATTTTTATATTTTGGAAAAACAAATTGATTTCATGTCTACATTTTTATATTGGTATCCTGGAATGGAAAAACGTTTTTGTTTGTCATTCCTGTCTGCATTGTATTGGTATTCTGGAAATGGAAAAATGATTTGATTCCCCGTCTGCATTTTTGTATTTGGTATCCTGGAAATGGAAAAACGTTTTTTGTGATATTCATATTTGCATTGGCTTGGTATCTTGGCAATGGAAAAACAAAATCATTTCCCTATCTGCGTTTTTCTAATTGGTATCCTGATAAGGGAAGGGCATTTTGGTCATTGATGTATGCGTTTTCATTTGGCATCTGGGTAATGAAAAAGGGAAACCACATTTTTGCTTTTAAAAGTTGACAGAGATTGTATTTGAATGCCCACATTTTTTCTTTTAAAAGTTGACAGAGATTTCTGTTGAATGCCCACGTTTTTTCTTCTAAAAATTGACAGAGATTGATGTTGAAATGCCCACGTTTTTTCTTTTAAAAGTTGACAGATATTGTTGTTGAAATGCCCACATTTTTTCTTTTCAAAGTTGACAGAGATTGGTGTTGAAATGCCCATGTTTTTTATTTTAAAAGTTGACAGAGATTGGTGTTTAAATGCCCATGTTTTTGCTTGTAAAAGTTGATTGAGATTGCTGTTGAAATGCCCATGTTTTTGCTTTTAAAAGTTGACATAGATTGCTGATGAAATGCCCACGATTTTTCTTTTAAAATGAGACTGAGATTGCTGTTTAAATGCCCACGATTTTTCTTTTAAAATGAGACTGAGATTGTTGTTTAAATGCCCATGATTTTGATTTTAAAATGAGACTGAGATTGTTGTTTAAATGCCCATGTTTTTCCTATTAAATGTGACTGAGTTGGATGTAAATAACCACAGATTTTCCCCCAAAAAAAATGACTGAGTTCGCTGTTGAAGGGACATGAATTTGCTATTTAGAATGTTGACTGCGTTGATTGTTGAATGACCACGGTTGATCCTTCTACCGTTTGTATTGTCTTCTTATTCTCCTTCAATTTGAGTGTACCCAGCCTTCTCATTGCCAAATATTAATTGCTACAACCATCTTATTGGTCAGATTAATTGCTATGTCACTGCCATGTTAATTGCCAGGATACTTGCTACAACAATGTCAAAGGACAACAATTTCCTTCTTAATATTAATTGCCACAATGATGTCAATTGCTACAACAATGTTAACAGTCAATAGTTCCCTTTTTAATGTTATAGACAACTAGTTATTTTTGGTACGAATATCTTAGATAGACGACATGTGTAATTTATTTGATTACAAGTGTGATATTGTAACATTTTACATTGATGTGGATAATGTAGTTATATATTGTCATTTGATAGTTAGATGGTAAATTTGGGGATTAATTAGAATTATCCTTTTAGATGGTGATTAATGGTTAAATGAGTTTAGGAGTATTGACCAAAGTATAGATTAATCTTACTAAATTAAATTGTAGTTAATGATTAAATCATAATGCAACATTGTCGAACTTATTCGTAATTGAGGTTATCTCGATTGAAATTAATGCTTGATTGTATTGTAGAATTTCTGATTGATTCAAAGGTGATGTTATTTAGATTGAAAGTAACAACTATGGTGTAAAGTAGAATGGCCGATTGAATTGTATTAATTGTTAATCAGTTGATAAGTTAAAGACTAAATTATAATTTAGACTTGCTAAATTTTGATGGATACTCAATGTCTAAAACAATTTGTAAATGCCGACTAGTTTAGACTAGATGAATGGGTCGGGTGGTTGATGAAGCCGTGACTTCCCTGGTAGTCGTCCTCTTGTGTCTTGTCAACCTTTTTTGTGCAATGTGGGTATAGTCTCCCTATCAATATTCGACTCCTAGTGCGTTAGAGTTTTCTAGAGTCCTTAGTCTAGATAGGATGTGTTGCGCCAAGGTTATTGATCTAGGTGGATATCGGTGGCCACCCACCTTTTCCAAATGGCTTAAAACGACTTTTTGGCAATTTTGGCAATTTACTATTTTTAGCATTTTTTTCAGCTCCTGAACTTCCGGGGACATTTTGAGGCCCTAAACGATGTTTTTTTGGGTATGTTGCTCTCACAAAATAGCATCTACAATGCTATTTTGTCTCAAGCGTTGTAGGCCTCGGATAGATCTTTCCAATGAGCTATCGTGCGCCCTAAACGGAGGTCGTATGCAAAAGATATGACCCAGGAAGTTGATGTACTAACTTACCCAAACGAGGCCCACATGACTTTTGGTGCTTCATCTCCTAGGGTTAGGTTTTTGGATGTCTAGGAATTTTGGCATTCCCGTTTATTGTAAAAAGGCCTTCAGAGCTTCATTGTAACCATCTTCTTGCGAATGCGAGTAGCCATCACATCTCTTCTCAGAGATAAGCTGCCACCATTCTAGCGAGTCTTTCACTCTGTATTTTTATAGTATCTGTACATTTCTTCCATTAATAGAAATAGTGTATTACTGTATCTCTGTGTTTATGGTTGCATCTCTGATATATTTATGTTATATTATTGAATATACGCAATATCTCTGTGCATTTCTTTATTATATCTCCGCGCTCATTTCGTGCCAAAAATAATCCGGATCAGTTATTGATGCGTCTATCACCTGGGGACAACATGATTTCTGATGAGGGGATCATGGCACGCCCTATTTGTATAGCGACGAATGATAACTTTGCCAGAGTTGGTGCCTTCCATTTGAGCGTTGTCGAGCGTTGTAAGTCATTTTTGCGCACGGGTTGAATTCCTTTAGGTGTTTGGTTCGTGCGCCTTGAGGTTCTAGTATTTGTTTGTCAAGTTTGTTGTGTCAGGAGGGGGATGTTGTCCCTTGGCTTGTAGGCTTGGTCCTGTTGTGTCGAGCGGGTAGTCATTTCTCCTTGTTTTAACACATGTTTCACCCCGTTTCTCCTATGCTAGTGCGTTGAGTCATAGTTTCCTGTTTCCTGGACTGCATGCTTATGTTCGTCGTAAGTGGTGAGGTAAATTGTTGTCGTCATCGCCTTCTTGCCCTAAAAACAAAAAAAATATAAAAAAAATTGCATTTCTGCTTCACTTGAGTCGTAACTAAGGGGCGATTACATATGGTATTAGAGCGGGTTCAACCTGCGACTTGGGATCACTACAACTTTAATTGATATGATTGATTATAATGTTGATAATTAAGTTGAATTGTACTCATGCAGGTAATCATGGTTAGAGGACGTCGCAGAGGAAGATGATGGGGTGCTAGGGGAGGAGGCGCGACGCCTCTAGTAACATCCACGCCTGAGGGGTCTAACCCCCAGGGAGACAAATAAGTTGTCATGCAGGAGAAGATAGGAGAAGGTGATGTGGTCAGAATGATAAGATATTTTGAGTGCATGTCTGAGGCATTGATCAACCATTTGGACAGAGATGAGGCCAGAGCGCCGACACCCCCTGAGGGTCCACTATGTGCTTCGGTCGGTACTGGTAGCATTCACCGTGAGCTCAAGAAGGTCAAATTTCCCGAGTTCTTTAGTGCCTCGGACGGTGCAGCTGCTGAGGCATGGTTGGAGAATATGGCGATGTGCTTTGCACTTCACGACTATACCTCCAACATGAAGGTCCGCATGACGGTCTTTCAACTGAAGGGGAGCGCTCTTCTATGGTGGAAGATGCTCCTACTGCAACTAAACATGGTCGTTGAAGATGTGTCGTGGGAACTGTAGAGGAATGGTTCCGAGAGAGGTACCTATCAGAGGAATTCATTCAGCATCAGCTCAACGAGTTCAATGCATTATGACAGGGTGACTGTACGATGCCCATTTTATGGATTTGCTTCGGTATGCTCCGCACCTTAATATTGAGAAACTGAAGGTCAACATGTTTGTGTTCGGCCTTATTGGCAACTTATGTGCAAAGGTTAGGATTCAGATGCCTCAAACCTTGCATGATGATGTCCAGAAGGCCCTCATAGTAGAGGAGGAGCTTATTAGTAGGGGTCAGAGTAGGACTCCAGCAAGACCAATAGGTCAGGTGTTATCTGGTGCATAATAACATAAGAAACCAACCAAAAATACACTGGGATATCGTGGCTTTCAGAGGGGATCCACTTTCACTACAGCTCGACGACCGATGCCTCAACAACAGACACCTTATTGGGGACCACAACATAAACAACAACGTCAACCATTGCAGCAAAAAATTAGGCCTGTTCCGTAGAACATACCAGGATTCCAGGCTGGTGGGCCGTTATCTTCTACTTTGGGTACTAGGAGTATTGGACCGAAGAAGGGGTGTTGGACGTGTGGGGAGCCACACTACCAGTGCGAATACCCAGTGGAGATGACTAGAGTGTATGGATCAGCTGGACCCACTACTGTGGGAGATATGGGCAAGGTCCATCAGATTCATGCAGCGGTGAATAACCTCCAGGCTGAGCACCAGTTGACTGTGCTTGAGACGTCAGGTACCATCACTGACTAGAACCTTAGTATTTTGATAGATCCTGGTGCTACTAAGAGTAGGATTAAGGTAAAGGCAGTCGAACAGGATGAGTTTAGCTTCGTAGAGATGGCTTCAGGAGCTAAACAGAAGGTTGGGAGAAAGTTTATGGGCTGTACCCTTAATATGAGAGAGTTTGTCACTAGGGCCAACCTATACGTCACGATCTTAGGATCTAATGATGTCTTGATTAGTATGGATTGGTTGGAATCGCATGAAGTGATACTCAACTATAAGACGAAATGGTTGAGCTTGGTCTATGACGAGGGACAGAGACATGTGATTGTAGGTCAGAACCAAAGAGTTTCCCTGAGGTTCATCTCTTCCTTGTAGCTACAAAAGAGCATGCACAAGGGGTGCAATATTTATGCGAACCTTACGTTAAATGAGAAGGGAGTCGCAGAAGGTCTAGAACACCTTCCGGTGGTGAGAGAGTTTGTAGACGTCTTTCTAGAGGATTTACCTGGGATGTCGCCGGAGTGGGAATTGGAGTTTACTATAGACCTAAAACCAGGGACTGAACCGATAGCTAGAACACCTTATCGGATGTCGACCCTAGAGTTACAGGAGTTGAGAATGTAACTAACATAATTGTTGGACCTGGGACTGATACGTCCAAGTGTGTCACCGTGGGGTGCGCCTATTATTTTCATACAAAATAAGGATGGGTCGTGGACGCTCTACAGTGACTACCGTCAGTTGAACAAAGCAACGATCAAGAATCAATATCCGTTGCTGAGGATTTATGATCTATTCGATCAAATGAATGGTGCGACAATGTTCTCAAAGATCGACTTGCGACCAGGATACCACCAGTTACAGATTAAGGAGGATGGCGTCCCTAATACCACCTTTAATACGAGGTTTGGACATTACAAATTTACTTTTTTACCGTTTGGACCAACGAATGCCCCATTGGTATTCATGAGTTTGATGAACGGGGTGTTCTGCGAGTACTTGGACAAGTTCGTCCAAGTATTCATTGACGATATTTTGATTTACTCTCAGATGAAAAAGGATCATTACGAGCACTTGCGCTTGGTACTACAGTGTTTGTGAGAGAAAACATTGTATGGGAAGTTGTCCAAATGCTCATTTTATCAATCAAGGATTCACTACTTGGGGTATGTCATCTCCGATGAAGGTATTGCCGTGGATCTAGCAAAGGTCAAGGCTATTATGGAATGGCCTGTGCCGACGAATGTCCCGTAAGTGCGTAGCTTCATGGGTTTAGTAGGATACTATTGACGATACGTTGAGGTATTTTCGAAGATGAAAAATCTAATCACGGAATTGCAGAAGAAAAAAAAGAAGTTTGTTTGGACCGAGAAATGTGCGGAAGCATTTCAGAGGCTCAAGGAGCTGTTGAAAACAACACTGATACTAAAGGTCCCTGACATAGACGTGGAATTATTGGTATGCACTGACGCATCCAATGAAGGCTTAGGCATAGTCTTGATGCAAGACAGATGAATGATCGCTTACATCTCAAGGAAAATGAGAAGGCATGAGGAGAACTACGCGATAAACAATTTGGAGTTGTTAGCCATCGTATATTCCTTGAAGGTTTGGAGACACTACCTTGTTGGATGAAAATTTGAACTAAAGACTGACCAATGTGGACTACAACACATCTTTATGGAAAGAAACCTGAACACACGACAACGACGTTGGTTGGAATTGCTTAGCGAGTACGACTTCGATATTACTTACATAAAAGGAACAATGAACCGAGTGGCAGATGCATTGAGTCGAAGATCACATCTATTTTCGGTGTTGCCTCTTCAGATAAATCTACGTGAAAATATTCTAACTTTACAGTGTGACGATGAGTGGTACAAAGAGGTCGAGGGTTTTATCGGACAAAAAACAATGATGGTACCAAGATTTGAAGGATTTATGTTTGACGATGATGGATTACTGAGGCTTAAAAATTGGATTTATGTACCACCGAATGATGAGTTGAAGAGTTTGATCCTAAACGAGGCTCATAGAGCAGTGTATGTGGCTCACCCAGGAGTCACGAAGATGAGGGATGACCTTAAACCTTTATTCTTATGGAAGGGAATGAAGGCAGATATAGTCAACTATGTGGCCAAATGTCTAGAATGTCAGCAGGTAAAGGATGAACATAGACATCTAGCAAGATTACTACAACCACACGCTATTCCAGAATCAAAATGGGAGGTTATTTTGATGGATTTTATGGTTGGAATGCCACTGACGACAAGGAGACATGACTCAATTTTCGTAGTAGTAAACACTCTGATGAAGAGTGCTCACTTTATTCCTGTGCGTACAACGTATTAGGCACTTGACATAGCTAGAGTTTTCATCAGTGATATTGTGAGGCTGCATGGTGTGCCTAAGAGGATTATATCTGATTGAGGATCGATGTTTACTGGATGATTTTGGACGAGTTTCCAAGAGGCCTTGGGAACCCAACTTAACTTTAGTACATCGTATCACCCGGAGACTGACGACCAGACTGAACAAACGAACCATACCTTGGAGGACATGTTGCGCATGTACGTGATGGAACAACAAAAGCATTGGGAAGAATTCTGTCCACTGGTGGGATTCGCTTATAACAACAGTTACCAAAGCACCATTAATATGGCACCTTTCAAGTTTCTTTACGGGCGACCATGTCCAACACCTTTGAGTTGGGATCGACTTGAGGATAGGGTCCTGGTGGGACCAAAAGCAATCCAAGAAATGGAAGAGCAAATGAAAACATTAAGACATAGTATTAAAGAAGCGCATGATTGACAGAAGAATTATTCCGATGCGCACAGTGTCGACCATAGTTACGAGGTTGGTAATCGAATCATATTGCAGGTTAAACCACATAAGAGTTCGATCAAGTTTGGAAAGGGAGATAAACTCTCTCCTAGGTTTGTGGGACCTTTGAGATTGTGGAGAGAAAGGGGCCCGTGGCCTATTGACTAGCCTTACCTGATTCTTTGAGGCATATGCACGATGTTTTTCACGTATCTGTTTTGAGACATTATATTAGTGATCCTACACATGTTATTGACATGAGTTCCTTGCAGGTATCGTATGAGGGGGAACTCACGACTGAGCCAATCCGCATCCTGGATCATTGCATTTGACAACTACGACGTCAAACAATAGATCAGGTCAAGGTCTAGTGGGACAACTATAGTCCGCATTTGGTGACCTGGGAGGACGCATATGATATGCGGCAATAGTTTCCATTTTTGTTGATAGATAGACTTATGATACCATGATACACATTATTTCAGCACTTATACTGTGAAACTTTGAGACAAAGTTTAGACCAAGAGGGGGTGTATGTAACATCCCTCTCTTGCGCACTGAGTGAACTTATTCTTTGAGAAAACTTGCTCGCAAGTGATCCAGATTATTATACTATTAAAACATTGATTTTGATTATGAGGCATTATGGGTTGATGTCATGTTGTTTTGCTACATTGACATAGACAGGTGCTATTGACTCACTTTTATTGAGTGTGTAGGATTTCATACCTCGAGGGTGCAGAGGCATCGATGGAACCCCTTGGACTCCGGATCGAGCCAGGGAGTGAACTATTGGGGTTTGATTGTTTTATATGTGATATTAGTGCATCTGATTAGACGATATGATTATGGATATATTTCTGACATGATTCGTTGATGATGCAGGCTGACGATAGCTTGTCGACTAGACTCACATGTGGAGTAGAGGGGTCACACATGACTACTTGAGATGTTGAGGGAGAGGTGTGGGCAACAACCCTACCACAACCTACTAGCACTCCTGTCGTGGCTCGAACTGTAGGTTAACGATTACCTAGTTTGAGAGGACCCGTGATGCCATGAGGGTAGACTATGACAGTCACTCACGATGATTCTAAGGGGCGCGCAATAAGACGGGGGTCTTATTCCTTATAGGCCCTTAGTCTCCCACAAGTTCACCTGGTAGAGTATTGACTCTAGGGGTTTTTGAAGCCTACCAAGTCAGTCAAGAGGCGAGTGGCAGCCTTGGAGCACATGGTGCATCCTATAGGGCATGTCGCGCAAGAAAAATGGAAAGAGACAAGTGACACCCTTGGAGCATGTAGTGCATCCTGAAGGGCACGTTGCGCAAGGGAAATCGATGAGGTGAGTGGCACCCTTGGAGCACCTAGTGCGTCTTGAAGGGCATGTCGCGTTGTTAATGATAAATGAATGAACCTAGATGGCCTTACGACAAATAACGTGATAAGAAAATTTTAAAACAATTTCCCTAATAAATTGTCGCCCAACACGAAAATGAAGGTCTAAGTCTAATCTTTGCTGGTGGTAAAATCTTACCTTTTTATAAAAAATAAAATAAGAAAAAATAATAATAAAAATACATATATAAAAAAAATAAAAATAAATAAATAATAAAGATAATCTTCATTAACCTTGTGACAAGAAGGGGGTAAGCAATTAAAGTGTTTTATAAAAATATTTTGGATAAAAAATTAAAAAGGGGAATGATTGTTTTACTTTTATGGTAATTAAAAATTTAATTCATTAAAAAAGGGGGAAGAAGGGTAAGTTTCTGCACATGCCTTTTTGAGTTTAATTAAAAAGGGAAAAAGGGGAAATCTAAAATAATTAGGAAACTGGGAAAAACAAAAACCTTAAAAGAAAGGGGAAACACTAGGAAAAAGAAGTTAATCCAACTTAGTAAGGTTTCTACCATTTAAGAACTTTCTAATTTAAACTGAACTAGCAAATTAAAAATGGGGAAAGCCATTAAAACCTGTAAGGGAATTTGGGGATACCTAGGAGCGATTCTAGGAGTGACTCTAGGTGGGTGAGGGAAATAAGGGTAATTAATTAATTAAAGAAATTAATTTATGGAGGAATGAAGGGGTTGGGTGACACTTGTACGGGGAGGATTTTTAGGAATTATCTTATTAAACATTAATTTAAATGAGATTTTGGGAAGGTAAAGGAGTTTGAAAATCTATATAATGGAGGGAGGAGAAGGAGAAAGGAGCTCTTCTGTTTGCGTAACGTTACGCTGCAGAAATCTATACTTGACTAACTTAGCTTGTGGGAGTTGGGATACCCAGCTCGGTGAGGAGTGGTAGCTCGACCTTGTGAGGCGAGCTAGGAGCTAGTTGATTCTTGGTTAGTGTGTGTGGCCCTTTTGCGGCTTGAGGGGCTAAGGGGGAAGAAGAGTACCCCTAGCATTGGCTAGGATGTACCGGTGAAGTCTCGTCAGTTGGAAAATGGGAGTATCATGGAGTGCGTGAGACATCAACTCAGACTGGGCGATTAGGCAATAATACACTTTCTTTATTTTTGCATGGTAGATTGTGGTGGGATTTATGCTTTGGATCTGTATGTTTAATTGGGTAAGTAAATTTATTATATTAGCGTTATAGTTGATGACTGAATTTTTCCATAGCCTATAGCTTAATGATTGATTGAATCCCATGATTCCTGGCATGTCTTGACCACCCTGTGGTGTATTGATTTGTGAAGATTTTGGTTGTTTTTTTCTTTCGTCCCTAGCTCATCATTCCTTGCCTAAGCAGTCGACCAGGAGCCTAATCTACGGTCGTCGCTTCAACATTAATATACCTATGGATCTCAATACCCCGCTTTTATGTGCATGGATAATGAGCGAAGGATGTTTCTGTTAGCCGTCTACCTCCGTTATTGTCCTTGGATGATTGTTTGACTTGCGCCATCTAGCAAAGACCTCTGCGTATGGATTATCTTGCATCCTTGTTGGTTTTTCTCTATAACTTGATTGATAGAATCATTGTGATCATTTCAATGAATTTTCCCATTGGATCCTTGCGTTTCTCTTATCATTGTCTACGTTGTATTGGTATTCTAGCAATGGAAAAACAATTTGATTCCCTGTCTACATTTTTATATTTGGTATTTTGGTAATGGAAAAGTGTTTTGATTCCCTGTCTGCATTTTTATATTTGGTATTTAGGTAATGGGAAAACTAATTGATTTCATGTCTACATTTTTTTATTAGTATCCTGGAATGGAAAAACATTTTTATTTGCCATTCTTGTTTGCATTGTATTGGTATTCTGGCAATGGAAAAACTATTTGATTCCCTGTCTGCATTTTTATATTTGGTATCCTAGAAATGGAAAAACATTTTTTGTGATATTCATGTCTGCATTCTATTGGTATCTTGGCAATGGAAAAACAAAATCATTTCCCTGTCTACATTTTTATAATTTGTATCCTGGTAAGGGAAGGGTGTTTTTTTCATTCCTGTATATGTTTTCATTTGGCATCCGAGCAATGAAAAAGGGAAACCATGTTTTTGATTTTAAAAGTTGACAGAGATTGCCGTTGAATGCTCACTTTTTTTCTTTTAAAAGTTGACAAAGATTGTTGTTGAATGCCCATGTTTTTTCTTTTAAAAGTTCACAGAGATTGCTGTTGAAATGCCCATGTTTTTTGTTTTAAAAGTTGATAGAGATTGCTGTTGAAATGCCCACGTTTTTGTTTTTCAAAGTTGACAGAGATTGTTGTTGAAATGCCCATGTTTTTGATTTTAAAATTTGATAGATATTGCTGTTGAAATGCCCACGTTTTTGCTTTTAAAAGTTGACTGAGATTACTGTTGAAATGCCCACATTTTTTCTTTTAAAAGTTGATAGAGATTGTTGTTGAAATGCCCATGATTTTTCTTTTAAAATGAGACTGAGATTGCTGTTTAAATGCCCATGATTTTGATTTTAAAATGAGACTGAGATTACTGTTTAAATGCCCACGTTTTTTCTTTTAAAATGAGACTGAGATTGATGTTTAAATGCCCACATTTTGCCTATTAAATGTCACTGAGTTGGATGTAAATAACCATGTATTTCCCCCCCCCAAAAAATGACTGAGTGCACTGTTGAAGGGACACAAATTTGCTATTTAGAATGTTGAATGCGTTGATTGTTGAATGACCACGAGTTGATCCTTCTGCAATTTGTATTGTCTTCTTATTCTCCTTCAATTTGAGTGTACCCAACCTTATCACTGCCAAACATTAATTGCTACAACCATGTTATTGGTCATATTAATTGCTATGTAACTGCCATGTTAATTGCCAGGCTAATTGCTACAACAATGTCAAAGGACAACAATTTCCTTATGAATATTAATTTCCACAGCGATGTTAACAGTCAATATTTCCCTTCTTAATGTTATAGACAACTAGTTATTTTTGGTACATATATCTTAGATAGATGACATGTGTAATCTAATTGATTACAAGTGTGATATTGTAGGATTTTACATTGATGTGGCTAATGTAGTTATATATTGTCATTTGATAGTTAGATGGTAAATTCAGGGATTACTTAGAATTACCCTTTTAGACGGTGATTAATGGTTAAATGAGTTTAGGAGTATTGACCAAAGTATAGATTAATCTTGCTAAATTAAATTATAGTTAATGATTAAATCATAATGCACCATTGCCGAACTGATTCGTAATTGAGGTTATTTCGATTGAAATTAATGCTTGATTGTATTGTAGAATTTCCGATTGATTCGAAGGTGATGTTATTTAGATTGAAAGTAACGACTATGGTGTAAACTAGAATGGCCGATTAGATTGTATTAATTGTTAATCAGTTGATAAGTTAAACACTAAATTATAATTTAGACTTGCTAAATTTCGATGGATAGTCAATGTTTAAAACAATTTGTAATTGTCGACTAGTTTAGACTTGATGAATGGGTCGGGTGGTTGAAGAAGCTGTGACTTCCCTGGTATTCTTCCTCTTGTGTCTTGTTGACCTTTTGTGTGGGGTGTGGGTATAGTCTCCCTATCAATATTCGACTCCTAGCGCGTCAGAGTTTTCTAGAGTCTTTGGTCCAGATAGGATGTGTTGCGCCAAGGTTATTGATGCGTCTATCACCTGGGGACAACATGATTCTTGATGAGGGGATCATGGTGCACCCTAGTTGGATAACGGCAAATGATAACTTGGATGGAACTGGTGCCTTCCGTGTGAGTGTTGTCGAGCATTGTAAGTTGTTTTTGCGCATGGGTTGAACGCCTTTAGGTGTTTGGTTCGTGCGCCTTGAGGTTATAGTCTTTGTTCATCAAGGTCGTTGTGTCCAGAGGGGGATGTTGTCCCTTGTCTTGTAGGAGTGGTCTTGTTGTGTCAGGCAGGCATTCGTTTCTCCTTGTTTTAACGCATGTTTCGCCCCATTTCTCCTGTGCTAGTGCGTTGAGTCATAGTTGCCTATTTCCTGGTCTGCATGCTTACATTCACCGTTAGTGGTGAGGTAAATGGTTGTCTTCGTCGCCTTCTTTCCTTAAATTTTCACTTCTGCTTCGCTTGTAGTCGTAATGAAGGGGCCGTTACAATTTGGAACTAAACTATTTGGCTATAGGGGGGTCTACATGAACAAGTACAAATCAGATGGATCACTTGACAAGCATAAAGTGAGTCTTGTGGTGAGATTATTTGCATATAAAGAAGGCATAGACTATGAGGAGAATTTCTCCCCCACAAAAAATGGAATACCATTCATGCTTTGTTGGCTTTGACAATGAAAAATAGGTGAAATATTCATCACATGGATGTGAAGGCAACCTTCTTGAATGGATACTTGAAGGAGAATGTCTACATGTCTCAACCAGAAGGATTTGCTATGAAGGGTCACGTATATAGGGTATGGAAGTTCATCAAGTATCTGCATGGAATAAAGCAAGCACCTCGTGCATGGTATGGAGATTTAATTGAGCATCTTTTGAAGATCGATTTCAAGCATTTTAATCTCGATTATGAAACTTTGCTTGTTAATAAAATTGGCAAAACTATTGTATATATTGTGATCTATGTAGATGATCTTTTGATAAAAGGGAAAAATGAAGCATATATTGCATCCATAAAGAAATAATTGAATAAGGGTTTTGAGATGAACAAACATGCGATATCTTCATTACTATTTGGGTATTAAATTAAATCATAATCCAAAGCATGGATTTATCTCCCAAAATAAGTATATTGAATAAATGTTGAATTTTTTTGGCATGGATAAATGTAATCCTCCTCTCTACTCCAATGGAACAAAATATGAAGATAACATCAAAATAAGGTAATCAATTTTTGGATGCAACTAAATATAGACATGTTGTGGGGAGTCTTATCTACGTTACTACTACTACACCAAATATTTCATTTGTAGTTGTTATTCTTTCTAGGTTCAGGCAAAAACCTCATGAAGGACATTGTTGTATTGCAAAGAGAGGTATAAGGTACTTGAAAGGAACTTATGACTTTGGGATCAAATAATCTAAGGTGGAAGACTCCATAATAGTTGGACATATATATTCACACTTTGATGGGGATATGGATAATGGGGTGTCTACTTTAGGACACCTCATGAGTCTTGGATCAACAACTATCTCTTGGAGATCATGCAAATATTCCATTCCAACATATTCCACTATAGATGGAGAGTATGTGGTTGCTATAAAGGAGAAAAAGGAAATTGTGTGTTTCAAGAATATACTAGAGGATTTGCAGGAGAAATAAGTGAATTCTACTCCACTTTTGATCGATAACACTTCTGCAATCAAGTTGGCCAAGAATCCTAGATTCCATGATTGAACCAAGAAAAAACTACCCTTTGGATTAAGGGGGTGAATGTTAGATACCTAATACTTGGGATTACAGTGTGTTGTAAATATTAATGTAGGAATATGAAGAGTCACATGTGAATGTCAAGAGTCATCATACCTCTTGGAAGATGAAACCAAGAGTCATCTCTCAATATATTTATGTATGACTCACATAAATAAAAAAATTTAATGCATGGAGTTATTCATCTCTGGCTTATCAGTATTTGAGCATTAACCTTTGTGCACATAGTATTTGAATTTGTATAATATCTATTTATGGATGGTGCATCCTCTCTTGAGGAGGCTAGTGTCTACATGTCTTGATATTATCAAGCAAGGATATAACTAATCCAAAATTTTATACTTTGTTGATTTTTGGAGTTAATTAGAAAGATAATATATTTTATTGTATGATAGATTTAACTCACTCTATCTAAAGAGGAGTTTCTTTCCATTTCATTTGTAATTGGAAATTTGAGGATTGTGAAGTGAGAGTAGTGATTGAAGAATAGAGCTTGGAGATGATGGTGTTGGGCTCCCTTGTGTGTCAAGTTTGAATATTAATGGAATATTGCAGTATTTATACACTTTTTTGTATGGTTTATTTATTCGATTCAATTATTATTCATGTTGTTGTAGAATCTTCTTGTTGCCAGTCTTTTATAAAGGCTTAGAAATTAATTCATTCATCAAGGGGTAAAATAATGTGAGGAGGTTCTCCCTATTGATTTATTTATTTAATTTTTCTTCTTTCTTTTATCAATTAAGTTGTATATTTGGAACCACATTTCAGACATAAAAACTCACCTTTATAATTTCATTGATGAGTGGCAACCTTATCCCTCAAAGACTAGTTTTTCAACATCACATTTCCGAAAAATACTTAATATTTAATTGTATCAAATTAGGTCCTTTTCACCTTGAGTACACACCCAAGTGATGAATATATCAAATAATTTCTTTCATCCAAGAGGTTTAATGTGTTAAACTAGCCCTTTCAACCATATAGCCTACTTCAAAGTAGTTGATTGTAACACACTAGTTCTTTCTTTCATTCAATGTTTCATAAATCCATGAGCACTTAGATTGACGGGAACTAGTATTATATCATCCAATTTCTTTTTCCCCCCTCATCTCACTTTCTTTTCCTTTCCATACCCCCATTTCCATTTCCATCCTATTTCATATACTACAACTACCACTTGTTTTTCTTAGGCTAACTCTTCATTAAATTACCTTGTGACCCCATTTTATAGCCTAACAATCATACCTTTTAGGGAATCCCCCCTTGAGTTGGAGAAGATCCAACCTAAAGACAGAGGAAGGGCTATTGAGGTGACAATGGGTAGCCTTCCTAAGTTACACAAAACTAGCACCTTGGAGATTGAGACTTTACACTTTTGTGGGTGCTAGAATTTGTTGTAACAAAGCCTATGAAGAACGTTTAATAATCTATTGTAGAAAAGTTGCAAGTAAGACTAAATGAAAATTTGAAATGCATTTAACATTTGGAAAGCACATTGATTTAATATTTTGTAATCATTGGTATCCCTTGAATCTTGAATGTAATGTTTAGAAGCCTAAGATAAAATAGACTAGTTATGTTTTAGCGTTGAACCTCAATTTTGTGTTAAATTATTACATTTTATGTGGTCACATGGATGCTATAATCATTATCAACACCCTACCTACAACCAAACATCCACTAACTTAACAAATGGGTACATCTTTGGCCTTTCAAGATCTCAAGCATTTCTTCTCCTTGAACACCATATCTAGAAACTTGTTGAGGAACCTATATTTTCCTCTAACAACCTTTGATTTTAATGTTCTTTAATGACTACAATACATGAAATAGTGCAATCCTTAAAATAGTTGCATAACTTTGCTATTGGCTTCTTCAATACAATCATAAGGGAAGTATGCTTCTTTGTCACCATTGGTTCCACTTGTTTGATGCATTTGTGAATTAGTCATCAAACCTCTTCAAACATGAGATCAATAACAACAAAGAATTTGAATAAGAGACCCGACATACCTAAAATTCCACAAAGGAAGAATATATTAAAAGAGACAATAAAATTGAAACTTAGAAGCAAATGAATAACCACATGCCAAAGATATTTAGACACTTAGGATTTAGTCAATATCAACTTGGTCTAATAAGTGTTTAGGTAAAGTGTGTTTCTTTAGTGCACACTGGTAATTATCTAATCCGACTATCACAATTATGTTCTAGACATAAAGTGATCCAACAATTCATTTTCTTCTTGATATTAACGACTATATTGATCCATGGATTAACACTGGATTGATCCATGATATTTATTTAAATAGTATGGAGGGTAATATTCCAATGATCAATTTTGAGAAACTCATCTATAAATTATTTTCCTTTTGCATCAATATATTGCCTCAAGTGGTCGCATTGGATAGGATTGTAAACTTTTTCTCTTTGAGGGTTTTAACCACATAACAAATTGGTGTAATGATATTTGATTTATTTGCATGAAAGGTTTCCTTAAGGTTTTTGATTTGTGTGGATATAATCTATTTATTGAACATGGTATCAGAGCCCATATGAATACCTTATCCCATTGTTGATCGAGATCCTAAACCTTTGTCACTGGATGCATCAAAGGACTTCTAGATTCTATTGTTTTGAGAATTTTTGTGCTAAGAAAACTGTTCTAGCGCATCTAGAACATTGTTTTAAGTGGGAAAACCTCGTCTTTTCACCTGAAAAGGTTTTTGGTTCCCCAAGATATGACCGTTTATATCAGATCTAGAGGTATGGAATTTCATTTCAATTTCTAAAATCCCTTTCACACAATGCCATTATCTCATTTCATTTTTTTTCTATTTTTATGTTTGGTTTGCTCCCTTTTCGATTTGTGTATGCTATTTTCCCCGTGCCTTGTGTGATCTCGACAGATCAAGAACATGGAGAAAAATTTCATTTTCCAGGTAGACTAACCAAGATCAAACCCCAAGCTTACAAAGTTCCATTTTTTTTTTTTGGAAAATTTGGTGTGCCATCATGTTGAATCCTTTTATAGGAAAAAACAAGGGTTTTGGGGGTAAGCACACACTTCAACATAGGAGTAAAAAACAAAAGATCTATTTTCTCCTTTGTAACATTTGTTATATATTTTGTAATAACTTACTTATTTGAAAGTCACTTTATTAAATTAGAGGTCTTGGTTGAACTTTTCCAGACCCTACAACACTAAGAGATTTATCATCACCAACAAATATTTGTTTGGTGTTATATTCATCAGAAGAAAAAAGATGGCTTTATCCTTTGTTGTCAAATATGTACAACTTGGTAATATCATCAACAATTCCAGTGTCTAGGACATGCTTAGGATCTTTTAAATATTTGATTACAACTTAATGAGATGATAAATGTACTATTTTACCTTCACTTGAATGGCTGATTTGATATATTGATAGAAGGTTGTAGAAAATACTTGGAACACTTAATACATCATAAAAAGACCATATGTTAGGATATGTAGACACTTAGGAGTTAGTTAAGATCAACTTCATCTCATATATCTTTAGGTAAAATGTGTTTTTTTAGTGTGCATTTGTAATTGTCTAATCCAACAATCACAATTATGTTCTAGACATAAAGTGATTCGATGGTTTATCTTCTCCTTGATACTAACGACTACATTGATAAGTGGCTTAGCATCTAATAGGTGCATGATCTCTATTTAAAGAGCATGGCTAGTCATTTGTTGATGATCCATGGTGACAAAGTCATATGTAAATTTTTTGCCTTTTACATTAATATATTCCCTCAAATGGTTATGTTAGTTGAGATGATGTACTAATTCCCTATTTAAGAATTTTAATTATGTAATACATCAATGTACAAATATTTAAAATATTTTTGTGAACATTTACTTTAAAATGTTTAACTTATGTTAATATTTTAACCTATTTATGAAATACCATGCAACTATTAATTGTAATAGCAATGACTCTAAAAAAAAAATATTTACTATCCAAAATTTATTTTTATACCCATTTAAAACCATATAAAATTACAACAATGAATACCTATCCATGCTTGTTAAGGCACCCTCTTACCTACCATACCATGGGAGAGTCCATGACAAATGCTTTAGTGACCAAAAGGCACATGTAAGGCCTTGGTTTTATTTTTGTTACATCATTGAAACGCACTAACTAAACAAACTTTTAACTTCTTTTACTCTACACTAGAATGCATAAACAAGTTATTTGATACTACTTGTACCCAAAATAAAAATAAAATTTGTATGATAAAATATTTTAGGAATAAACTTCCTAAAATAAGAGATCAAAGATAAACCATACTTTACATGGTTGTGTTTAATTTAATGTACTACAAACCAGGCTTTACATGGTTTTGTTTAATTTAATGTACTACACTTT
>JZKD02S1604021.1:131910-143575 GCA_000966675.3 Picea glauca | reverse complement strand
ATTTTCTAAGGAAGGGCTTGAAAATAGAATTCATCAAGCTTTGAAATGTTGAAGGTGCATTAGTCAGTCCAAATGGCATAACCAAAAATTCATAATGACCTTCATGTGTTCTAAATTTTTTTTTAGGAATGTCTTCCTGCGTCGTTCTAATTTGATGATATCTTGAATGAAGATCCAACTTAGTAAAGAATTTTTCTCCATACAATTCATCAATGATAGTGATAGGAAACTTATCTTTGATTTCCATTTTGTTGAGTTGTCTATAATATAGACACATACGCCATGAGCCATCATTTTTTGTAACCAACACCACTGGTGAAAAGAAATAACTTTGGCTATGTTGAATGATGCCAGACTATAACATTTCCTGGATCATGAGCTCAATCTCAATCTTCTATGAATATGGATACCTGTAAGGCCTAATGTTAGGTGGTACACTTCCTGGTTGCGAATAAATAGCATGGTCATGGTATCGAGTAGGTTGATGACCCTTAGGCATTTCACCAAATACCTTGGAATGATTGTTGATAATTATTTGGAGATCTGATGGATCCGAAGCTATAGATGTTTGAACATCAAGTGAGAACAAATTGTGCAATTACACCCTGGTGTCCCTTTTTGAGTAATTTTTCCATGCTATTAGATCTTATCACTTTAGAGGGTTTCCCTTTTATACCTCTAAGCTCAATTTCCTTTCCATTTAAGGAGAATCTCATAAAAATATTTTGAAAATCAAAGGCCACTATTCCTAGTGATTGCAACCAGTGGACCACTAATACAACATCAACACCCCCCATTTGGATGGAAATCATGGGTATTTCTAGAAAATAACCCCCCATGTTGATTTTAATACTATGGCATTTCCCTGAACAATTTATGGTACCTCCATTTGCAATCATCACGTGAAACTCTGGTGCAAGATGTACAAAGAAATTGAGATCTTTTGCTAATTTGTAATTGATGAAATTATGGGTGCTACCTAAATCAATTAATATTGTTAACTTTTTATTTTTGATGTATACTTATATTGAGAGTTTGTGGAGTAACAATGTCTGCCAAAACATGACAAGATATTGTTGGAGTAGTCTCTTCTAGATTTGGGTTTTGTGACGGTTCCAATTCTTGATCTTCTTCCTCTTCACATTCTGTGTAGAATAATTTCTTCTCACTGCATTTATGCCCCTTACTGTACTTGTTGTCACAATTGAAACATATTCATTTTTCTCTTCTTTCATCCATTTGTTGAGGTGTCAACCTTGTTGGTTTAGGTACACTATCTTCTTCCTCTTCACAATCTACGTAGAATAATTTATTCTCACCGCATTTATGCCCTTTATTGTACTTGTTGTCACAATTTAAACATAGTCATTTTTCTCTTCTTCCATCCATGTGTTGAGGTGTCAACCTTGTTGATTAATTTTTGGTTGTCTTATGACCCCCAAAACGATCTCTTCCTCCAATGTTATACTTATTTATCGCCTTATTTTTTGCATGAATATGGCGAGCATTTTGCATAGCTTCCCTAATACTTGTAGGTTGTCTTAAGAAAATCTCATGTTTAATGTCTTCTTTTAATCCACCCATGTAAGCTTCCAACAAGTTTTCATCACTTAGGTTATCCACCCTTGTAGCCAGTACCAGGAATTCTAAATTATATTCTTCAATATCACCTAATTGCTTGATTCTTGTCAATTGGTTGAAGTAGTCTTGTTCCCAAACTTTCCCATATTGTGCTTCTAAGTCTCTTGTAAATAAACCCCAAGTGTAGTGATATAAAGGGGGTTGCCTTTTCACTATCCATTGATACCATTGATATGGTTTTATCTCAAAGTTCAAGGTTGCAATGTGAATCCTTTTCTTCTCATCCATAATATTATGTAGTTCAAAATATTGCTCGATTTGGTTCACACAAGTAAATACCTTTGTACCATCAAACTTATTTAATTCAATTTTGGGAAAGTTGAATTTAGGAGCCCCACCATAATTAACTCCATTATTAGAGTTAGATTCACTAGTTGAAAATGGCTTATTATTGGAAGTTTGTTCAAATGATTACTACCTTTATTTTCATGAGTCCCTTCCATTTTGATGTCTCCTTTAAGGAATCTCTCATATAGATCTTGAAAGATCAGGGAAGACATATTTTTCACTTCCTTCATGGAATTTTGTATTTCTCTATTTATGTCATTATTATTTTCTTCCATCTTATTTTCCATATCATCCATCTTATTTTTTATACCCTCCATATTGTTTTCCATGCCATCCATCTGTTACTTGAATTTTTCTTTGTGAGTTTACCCAATTATTAGACTTTTCACTCACATCCTTAATTTGTTCCTCCGATTTGGACAACCTGTTACGTATGTCCTCATTTTCTTCTTGAGTCATCGATGAGACTTTTGGAGGTTTAATTGGTGTTTTCACCTTTTTGGGACCCATATGGAGTAATAATAATAATACTCCTCTATTCAATATTTATCACAAATTTCAAATCACCCAAAACAAATATTCCAAAAAACATTATGTCAGTTGTGAGTTGCATATAATTTGGAGTATGTCTTCTTGGTTGATCTTCCTTCGGGTGTATCTCTAAAATTTCGGCCCTTCTGGCTCTAAAATTTGTAGTTCTCTGATATGTCCTCTCTGCAATGCCATATGTTTGATCAAAATTGGATGTGCCAAGTGGAAGTTATGGCAACTTCCCCACCTCTTGCTGATTTTTGGCCTTTCCAGGAGAGCATACTTGTAAAGCGTGCCGAGAGAACAATATGTGATATCAGATTCTAAATTTTGCACCATAACTACTACAAATTGTCCACTATCTAATGAAACTAGTCTCACTCAATTTGGATATGCATTGAAGAAGATATCACAGTTTTACCCAGAACACATGTTTGATATTAGTTAATAGGATTAGTCAGATACCCTATCTTCCACAAGCTGTATCTCTGAACGTATGATGAACCGGAAGCTATAAGTATTACCATTGATACCTTTCTAATTCCTCTGAATAGCCTCCAAGTTTCACGGTTTGATTTGTTATAGAAAAATAGTTATAGCGAAAATTCTAGGATGACTTTTTGGAAAAGAAAAACCCTAGGATCAATGAGCTTTGATACCAAATGTTATGACCCAATGCCTTAAAAATGATAAGAAATCAATAAAATTCAGTGCACTTTGAGGGGGAACCCTCCTTTACAATATATAAACTTCAAAACACAATATGAGATGAGATAATATGATCCTAATACTATATCTCCTTGATATATATAGGAGACAAAGGGTTACAATTATAATGAAAGGGTGCAAAGAAGGGTTCTAGCCAACCTACTAGAAATGTAATAATTCAATATCGAGGGAATTATAAGGGGTTTTATACATATCATGGGGCTTTGTCTAGGTATTAACACATTTCCACCCTCATATATGAGGGTGGAGGTGGGGGGAATAATAGAGAAAACATATTATTCCCCTCACCCCCACCCCCACCCTCATATATGAGGGTGGGGGGAATAATAGAGAAAAATTATGAATAAGTAATATTTTTTCTCTATTATTCATTAAAGATCACCATTATATTGTACCTAAATTTAGCGGAGACCAACACACACTATGAGATGAGATCAACTCAACATGTGAAAATAAATTTTAGTTCGTTCCAGTAGCAATTCCTCAATTATGTTGACCGATCATGATAGAATTTAGAATTTTCATAAGATACCAGATCAAATTAGCCTTGAAGAATTTTAATAACACCATATTGTAGTGGTTTTTACTTTTAAAAGGAAATTTGAGCATAGTGGCTTAAACAATTTTCAATTCACGCGACGATATTTTGTTTTGTACTTTTGAAACACACTACAATCATTGCCTTTAGTGCTTCATCTATTCTGACTAATGTGACAACATGTAACATAGCATAATTTTTTTGGTAAATAGAAATTCCATGACGAGTGCATACGGATTCTTTAGAACTACAAGGTATAGAGTTGGAATTATGAAAACAAAAATTACATAGGATCATAATAACAATAATGAAATTGTGAAATTTTAATGGTTTTGAACGCGCTTCTCATGGTTTGGGAAATTTTTACAAGTTTATCCTGTGGTTTTTATCTCATGCTAAAGGTTTGTTTTCATTAAAGATCACCACTATTGTACTTAAAATGGTATAAAATAATTATCTTTTTAAAATTTACAAAAAATATAATTTAGATGAAACATATTATTAAGTTTTCTCTATTATTCCTCACACCCTCACCCTCACCCTCATATATGAGGGTGGGGGTGGAGGTGGAGGGAATAATAGAGAAAAATTATTACTCATATATGGGGGTGGGGGGAATAATAGAGAAAACTTATTAAATAGAGAAATCTTATTACTCATATATGAGGGTGGGGATGGAGGGAATAATAGAGAAAAATTATTACTTATTATTAATTTTTCTATGTTATTCCCTCCACACCCATCCATATGGGGTCCACCCATATGGGGTGGTGGTGAAGTTTGCTAGCATGTAAGTCTCATAGCTTTCACTGAGGAATCCTGAGTTCAGGAATTCGATCCTCTCTCACGCCAATGTTTTATGTTTTTTTCATTATAGATGTTCAATGTTATTCCTAATCCATAAATTTTATTCTGTATAGGTATCTTTCTTTTATCATTTTATGAACATATTTCAATGGGAAGTTACGTTATTCATTAGCCATCAGGTGTCATAGTTTTTCAGGAATCCTGAGGTCGAGAGTTCGAGCCTTTCCTTGTTTTGGTATTTTATAGAATCTATTTTTCTTGTGTTATGTTTCTATACCTTGATACTAGAGAAAACTTTACATGGTTTGAAAAAAGGGTTGGAAATCATAAAATCATTATTAAAAATAAAGATGAATCCATAAAAACAACCATATGAATAATAAATTTGGAAAGCATAAAATCATTATTAATATGAGAGATGAAGCCATAAAAACAATTGTATGAATAACATCAAAGTACCCATGTTTCTGAGATGGGAAAATAATTACAATGGTGAAAAAATAAATTATGAGAGATGAAGCCATAAAAACAATCATATGAGTAACATCAAAGTACCTGTGTTTCTGAGATGGGAAAATAATCACATTGGTGAAAAAATAAAATGCAAATGTTGGAGGGTTAAATTTGGGAAAATAATTACAATGGTGAAAAAGGAAAATGAAAATGTTGGAAGATTAAAGTTGATTCGGTGAAAAAATCAAAAGATTATAATCATTTAGTAAATTATGAAATTGACAATTTCATAAATAAATACCATAGGTACACCTAGGGAGCATAGAGCTTATAAATCAAGTATCATATTGTACCATATTGGTGGAAATGACATAAAGCTAGTTTCATGTTCTTCCATCAAGAAGTTTCATCACCCAAATTTCCTATGTCAGCTTTTCGACTTGTTGGTCGGCTAAAACAATAAGAGGCAAGAATGATCACCTTGATTTTATAGCCTAAGTATATAAACATATAACAATGTAACGTCATACAGGAATGTACTAATAACTTTAACAAACACACAAAGGGTATCTTCTTACCACTTTAAATATTTAAGTAAATTTCATTAACAACAAGATTTTAAACACAATGAAGATATTAACACTTAATCAATAAGTAAACACAAAAATTGAAAGTTGTATAGAAAAAATATAAAATCTGATATTTACAATGATTGAGAATGACATTTGAGTGGAAGAAAGAAAAGAAAAAGAACTCAAAGTAAATAAATATGGATATGTAAAAAGCAATCTTCTTTATCAAATTGTTTTCATCAATATATTAGAATGACAGCCTTAAAGCTCTTTCAAACTTCTGCGAAAGTCTAGACTAGAAACATGTTCTTGCATAGACAACTAGTGTTTACGAGACTTCTAGGCTACTATGTAAATGACATACAAAATATTTAGATTGACAAAGTTGCAACATGATTCTTTGAATGCTTTTGGGCGTTGGTATTAGTCTCTGCAACCATAAAACCAATTAGACGAGCTAACTGTGGAAACATAAATACTTTTTCTTAAGTAACCAAATAGTGAGATATAACTTTTGCAAAAACAAATTTCATGGTTTCACCTCTCTTTTTCCATTAAAAAAAAAAAACTCTTTCTATCAACAAAAATATTAGGCCCTAGTAATTATTAGTGCACTGATAATAAAATGACTTTAAAAGGGAGAAAATTGCTTTAAGCATACCATAGCAAGTGTGTGTAAAGATCCTGCTACTTTCTGAGGCTTCAACCTTTATATTGTTTATTACCAAGAAGTTGGTAACTTCCAATATTTGTTATGAACCAAAAATAATTAACTAATTGTTAATATGTGGTTATATGGATAGACCACAAGTTATTTTTATAATTTCAAGCTGACTCAAAAASAGGCATAAGAATATATCAAATATAACARATTTTACAATATGGGTTTTAAACCAAAGTCAAAAGGCGGGGRGGGGGCTCCCATATCCATAAGATTTAACAAGAYCTSCTAAAATCATTATAGATATATGCAACATAATACTAAAGTATATAATACTACACGACCATCATTGTAACRCCCCCYAGCCCAACYGAGGGACATTACAGTGTGAAAATCTTACAAAAATGAAATTTYTGYTATCYAAATAAATTMTTGTAGCTTCCAGCTACAATTTRCATACAGATTTAACTKTTGTTTATTAAAATTAATTRCATGCATCTACAACACTCTAAATTAGACATGAACTGTAGCTAAGAAACTCAACACAACAGTATATAAATCATTCTCAAATATACAGAGTTCATGCACAACAATTTAAATCATAAATACAAGACAAAACATATCAAACACTTATCTTTTAAAAACATTGTGCAACTAGTTGCTTGGGATAGATGTTCCACCCAACCATAGACTGATTGTTCCAAATATCAACAACCAGTCACCCTCGAGCTAAGGCTAGTAATCCATAAAAGAGGGTGGTCTTTCACTATCCACTCACAGCTTAGAAAACTCACAACCCATTGGTATTATCCTACAAATATCCTGATTTTCCACCATCTTTTTCCTCTTGACCTTCCCAACCAAAGGAATGTAAGACTTCACTGATCTTAGTCCCTGGGGTGTCCCATTCGTTTATCGGAGTCTCTCTAGAACAAGTAGTTAGGAATATCTCAGCTGGGAACTCAGGGGAACTCGTTTCTAGGAAAATTACCAAAAAACACTAGAAAAAACTTATTGTTTTAATTCAACTCACTCAGGAGTCCACTCCTCAGGCCTGACAACGTGGCTCTTCAGTCTTTAGCTCCAATTCGCTCCAAATATGCTCCAACATGCTCTAGAATTTTCCCTCCATGGTTGCAGTAGCTCTAATATCTCTTTCTTATTCTCTACCTACTCCTCGTGCACAAAACTGATTGTGTAAAATTTTTGTCTCAACCCACACGAATTTCCTCCCTTTTGATTAAAGTATTTTTCCCTTGTGATCGTTGTTCGTAATCACAATGGAGAAAGACTAGTGAAAGAGAAAATCGTCTCCCCATAGTGACAAACACACAAAAATAAAATAAAATAAATACTTTATTTAGGAGAAGGTAGGGATACAAAGGAGAAAGGAATGTGCACCTTGTTCTCCCATTTGATGTCTATCCTTGCTCGGATTCACTAAAGAACTCTTGATCTTCTGGTGGAATTAACCTGCAAGACAGATACAAAACTAGGGTTGCGACGAAAGTAGTTATATGATCATAAGCATGTGCATTTAATATGTCAGATTCAAAGTAAGCATTCATATGAATGTACATTGAAGACAAATTTGGGGGAAAACAACCTCTTTTATTACCAACAAGTGGAAAAAGGTGAGTTACAACCTTGTTTAGCGTTAGGCACCGTCTTGAAGCCAACTGTCCAGGTTCCTCCAGGAATCTTCAAGCATCAACTCAACTGATAAAGACTTATATCAATGACTCAGATAGGGATAAGGAGACACCCTATAGTCATATAAAAGGAGAAAGAAGCTTTGGAAAAGGAGTTTCCACATTAAAGGGGATGTTGCTTAGAGAATATAGGGAAAGGAGGCTTGCTAGATACTGGCAGCATAACTTTGGACCAAGGGACTTGTGTTCATCTTTAGACCTCTATGGTTGTTTATACCTTCCCAAAGAGATTTGGGGAGTTGGATTCCATTTTGTATGGGAAAGTTTTATTGGGAAACGATCCCAACCGAAAACCCGCCCGAAAACACATAATTATTTTATTTTTCACCAAAAATGAGGGTATCTATGGGTTGTAGTGAGGAAAGGTGCGGATGTCCGTGTGTTGCACTAGGGAAACCCGTAAATATGCTCTTAAAGCCTGTTTTTTAGATGATTTTGGAGGTGACTTTTAAGGAAAAGTCTAGAAAGCATTTGGAAAGGGTTAGTCCATGGAACAAAAGAATAGGTGTCACATTATCACCAATTATGATTAAGGGATTTTTCCCATGTGATCATGGGTCGTAATCATAGTAAAGCATGACCAAGTGAAAGAGATAATCATCTCCCCATAGTGGAAAACACACACAAATAAAATAAAATAACTACTTTATTTAGGAGAAGGTAGGGATAGATAGGATAAAGGAAGGTGCACCTTGTTCTCTCGTTTGATGTCGATCCCTTCTTCGATTCGTCGAAGAACTCTTGATCTTCCACTGGAATTAACCTACAAGACAGATACAAAACTAGGGTTGTGAAGAAAGTAGTTATACGATCATAAACATGTGCATGTAATATGTCAGATTCAAAGTAAGCATACAAATGAATGTATAATGAAAAAAAAATTGGGGGAAAACAAGCTCTTTTATTACCAGCAAGTGGAAAAAGTTAAGCTACAACCTTGTCTAGCCTTAGGCACCGTCTTGAAGCCAACTATCTAGGTTCCTCTGGGAATCTTCAAGAATCAACTCAACTGATAAAGACTAAGGAGACACCATGTAGTCATATAAAAGGCGAAAGAAGCTCTGGAAAAGGAGTTTCCAGATTAAAGGGGATGTTGCTCATAGAATATAGGGAAAGGAGGATTGCTAGATGTTGGTACCATAACTTTGCACCAAGGGACTTGTGTTCATATTTATCCCTCTATGGTTGTTTTATATATTCCAAAAGAGGTTTGGGGAGTTGGATTTTGTTGTGTACAGGAAAGGGTTGTTGGGAAACTAGCCCAACCGAAAACCCTCCCAATATGAAATTATTTTATTTTTCCCCATAAATGAGGGAATCCATGGGTTGCAGTGAGGAAAGGTGTGGATGTTTGTGTGTTACACTAGGGAAACCCACGAATATGCTCTTAAAGCATGTTTTTTAATTTATTTTGGAGATAAATTTTATGGAAAATTATAGAAAGCATTGGGAAAGGGTTATGCCATGGCACAAAAGCAGAGGTGTGGCATTTTGTGTTATAACACGTTTGGCTTGTCTTTCTTGTCTCACACATTTCTCCAAATTGATTGTACTCAACCCCCATGTTCCCAATAACTATGGGATGTGACTACTCACACCCACCCTCTTACATGTATTCAATGATTAGCTTTGGGAACATGGGTTGAATTAATATGCATGGGTAATTCCCCCTTGGACCCCTTCTTAGGCATTCTCTTAGACCCTCCTCTCTATTGTGGATTAATTCATCTCTCATCTCTATCCATGTCCCCATAGCAGTTGGCATCTCATTTTATTATTAAAACATGGAAATACAATTCACATATTACATTGCTTGGTCGTAGCCACATATTTTATCTACATTAAGCATTAATTAAACTGGGGATTACAGTGGGGATATTACAATCATATTCACACAAGGTTCCACACACACACACACAATCAAATGATTCTGAAAACTGTATCAATATTCACATTGTTCATAATTATTATCATATAGTATCGACCTTGATATGGAATAATAAAAGATGCAAAAAATATAAAGCAAGTTAAATTATATTAAATAATTCAAGTTCCAAAAGGAGAAATTAGTGGCATGTGTATCAATGATTTCTATGCCGTAATGTTTATATTTTTGACTTCCAAATATCTATAAAAGTAATGGGAAGCTCCAAAAATTGGCAAAGAGATGATATTCTTTGGTAAAAGGTGAAAGAGTAGACCCCATGGTTCCCACTCATAGTTCCTATGTCTATGATTCATTGCATTGATCAATGTGGGACAATTGTACAATAACTTTAATACGCTCTTGAATTTTCACAAAGAAATGGTTTGATCAACACCTTCCTCCTCTACAATATGCTCCCCAACATGTTCAACACTAGCACATAAAATGATGGAAATGTGAAGTGGTCATTGTTCTTTTTTTTTTAGTCCATTTTGCATAGTCCACTTGATTACATTATCATTTGAGTTTGTTTTGTTGCTTGTGATTTTGCATGCCATTCATGAGGAATTAGGTGAAAATAAATAAAATTTGCTAAAGAAAATTATGAACCACACACACACACACTTTAATATTAAGATATTTATTTGGTGGATAGAAATGAATTTTAAATATTAAATATAGAGACAATAAATTAAATATAAATATAGAGACAAGAAATTACATTTAGGCTTTTTGGTTTGCTAGGGTTTGTTAGTGTGTGTAGTGCCATCACCTTAGCTTTCCCAAAAAGGGATGAAAGGATGACTCATCCCTTCTTCAAGAGGATAGTTGATTTAATACTATCATGACCTTCTAGATGGGAAAATATGATCAAGACAAATGAGTAAAGCAACTCATCCTTGGGGCTAAAGAATCCCAAAAAATGCCTAGCCAAACATATGGTGAATCTTTTCTATGTGGTTGTCTCAAGGAAGGTCGAAATTTCATACAGTGAATAAGAGATCATCCACCTATATGCAATTTTTTGGGACTATGGCTCTCTGAGGCGAACTCACATGGTAGGTAAACTTTAGGGGGGAGGTCAAAGGAGCGATAGAACTCATGTCGGGAGCCAAAGGGTTCTTCAAAAATATATTCAATGGGATGAATAACATAGAATGTATATTTGAGAACAATCATATCTTCTTCAACTCTTCAAGGCTTCACCTATGATATTGGACTAAGAATTTAACACTAGAGAGAGAGGACTTCACCCAAACAATACTGTGGCTTCAAATGTACTCCTTGCTATATGAGTCTTGGAATAATGAGATCGTAAAAGGCACTGGGAATACGCTTTGCACATATCCAATGCCTTTGAATTCATTCTAGTAGATAAGTACACCTTGTATGCACAAATTTGTCTCTATATGAATGTTTTTCAAGCCCTATATGAATCAATATCAATCAATTTCCAAGAGTCTAAATGGGTCCAAACCCTAGACTGTAACTATGTGCCCTTCATATGTCATAAATTCCATCCCCATGGCCATGTATTTCGAGAGTGCCCTCTAAATATACAGAAACCAAGGGATAATGAGGGAAACAAAACAAGCAAGGATGGATTTACACAAGGATAAGGAAAGAAAAGGTTAAACAAGAATCCTAGCTATCATTCCCTTAAGAAAACCACTAATGGAGAAAAATAATCCCCAAACCAAGAAGAGTTAATTGGGTATGTGTTATATTCTTTGCATGACTCTAGGTCCCCCTATTGGGGGTCTTAGGGGTGGATCCCCCTAGAAAATATTTTGGGGGATTTATTCG
>JZKD02S1604021.1:107272-122200 GCA_000966675.3 Picea glauca | reverse complement strand
TAAAATTTGAGTTCCTTAGCGCATGTTTCAGAAGAGTCCCCCATTAATACTCTAGGGGGTTTGGGATTTTCCGAAGATCAGGACAAAACACCCCCACAAGGAGGAATATCTATCTCACGTTAAAAAACAAGCTCAATTGAAATTTTAGTCTAGGAAACAAAAATATCTTTTGGGGGCTCCTAGAGCATCGGCCCCTTCACAAGGAATTGAATGATTTTCCTCTCTCATAACTACAAGGTTGGCCAACCCCTCAAAAATATTGGTCATCCAGAGACTAGTCGATTTACATAATCATATCCTCCTTATCGTTCAGGAAACTATGATGGATGGAGACTTTGTTGTAAAAATTATTTCACCCTCCTTCCTTGACTAGAATTTTTTAGGGCTAGATGCATATGGGAAATTAGGTGGCCTCATTACTGGATGGAGAAAATACACCCTAAAACTCACCAACTCTTTGGTCATGTCAGTTGTTCTAGGAACAATTCCCCCCCACTCCCCCCCCCTTCCCTCAATCTTTCCTTCCTTTTCATCAATACATATGGGCCATACTCTGACAAGAAGGTTTTTTGGGATAATTTTTTCCCTTCCCCATTCCTCTCCTCTGGGAACATCATTCTAGGTGGAGATCTCAATTTCAAAATGGGCTCTTGTGAAATTTGGGGCCCCTCAACTCACCCTGACCCTGTAGCTTCCTATTTCACTAACATTTTGGAGAACTCCAAGCTGCTCAACATCCAACCAATCAAATTAACCCCCACTTGGAAAAAAATGTGAACTAGGGATGCTCGTATTGCAAAGCATCCTGATCGCTTTATCATCTAGGAATCCTTATTGTAGGAAAAATATCACTTTTGCCAATGGGTCTACTTGATGGGAGTATCTAACCATTCCCCTATCCTCTTTGAACTTTCCCTTTATCCAAAGAAACCTCCCTACCCCTTAAAATTCAACTTCTATGTATTGGAGGATAAAAGCTACTTGGATCTTGTCAAAAACACCTAGACCCTCTGCAATGAGGATCTTCCAGAATCCCCACCTCTTCAATTTCTAGAGAATATCAAAAAAGTCAAGAAGGCCACAATAGCTTGGAAAAAGGATCAGAAAAAAATAAAAAAATAAAAAAGGAAAATCAAGGCCTCTCGGAGATAGAACAACACTAAAATCTTGGCACGAAGAAGAGGCAAAAACAAATTACACCGAGTAACAAAAAGAAAATATTTTTCTTTTGTAACAATAAAGGAATGTCATTCACATCTCCATAGAAAAGGAATGGAGACCAAAGAGAATATTCCTCTAGCTCCAAGCCAGAGATGATGATACAAATTTCTTCCATCATGTCACCAATGACAGGAAAACAAAAAACACAATTTGGTCTATTTAGAGAAGAGATGGATATGTGGCCACAAAATTTAAGGACCTAGCAATAGAAGGCATCACACACTTCCAAAACATATTCAAGGATGATCAAATGTTGACAATTGATTCCATTCTAAGGGTAGCCATCTTTTTTCCCAAATTTGTGGATCATGAAAAAAATGACTCTCTAATGGTTGAAGTCACCAAAGATGACCTTCAAAATATTCTTCACATTTTTCAGAAATTTAAGAACCTTGTAGTAGAAGGCATCACACACTTCCAAAACATCTTCAAGGATGATCAAAGGTTGACAATTGATTCCATTCTAATGGTAGACATATTTTTTCCCAACTTTGTGGATCATGAAAAAAATGACTCTCTAATGGTTGAAGTCACCAAAGATGACCTTCAAAATATTCTTCACATTTTTTCAGAAATTTAAGGACCTCGCAGTAGAAGGCATCACACATTTCCAAAACATCTTCAAGGATGATCAATGGTTGACAATTGATTCCATTCTAAGGGTAGCTATCTTTTTTCCCAACTTTGTGGATCATGAAAAAATGACTCTCTAATGGTTGAATTCACCAAAGATGACCTTCAAAATATTCTTCACATTTTTCAGAAAGACAAAAGTTGTGGGCTAGATGGATTTCCAGTGGAATTTTACATTGGCACTTTCAACATTCTTGTTGTTCAACTTCTCAAAACCATATAATTCTCTCAATATACAGGTCAAATTCTAGCTCTCTTTAACTCCAATTTCATTGCCCTTGTTCTGAAGTCAAAAAACCCACAAGATTTTGTTCAATTCCACACGATATCTCTCTACAACAACATCTATAAAATCATCACAAAAATCATAGCCGTATGATTAAAAGATATCCTTGCAGAAAATATTTCCAGAGAACAATTTGGTTTTCTACAAGGAAGGAAAATGCATCAATCAATAAGGCTGGTACAAGAAGGTCTTCACTCAATCCATATGGGGAAGCAAAAGGATATAACTTATAAATTCCACCTGGTAAAAGACTTTGATCATGTCATCTAACTCTACATCAGGTTGCTCCTCATTCACTTGGGATTCTCACACTCCTTTGTCATTTGGATCCTCAACTGCACCTCTACTACTTCTTTTTCCATTCTCATAAATGGATTTGTGTCCCCTTTATTCAAATTTGAAAGAGGTCTCATGCAAGGATGCCCACTCTCCCCTCTTCTCTTTCTTCTGGTGGCAGAAAGGTTAAGAAGGCTCATCTCAAATTTCGTTTCACAAGGCCTCTTCAAAGGCATCCAAATTTCCCCAACTTTCTTTCTCACACTTATACTCTTCGTGGATGATATCCTCATATTTTGTGAAGGCAAGAAAGTATTCTTGGACAATCTAAAAATCCTCCTCCACATGTTCTACCTCTCTACAGGAATGCAAATTAATTAGGAAAAATCCTCTCTAGTGGGTTGGGGACTAAATGACCAGGAATCGCATATGATTTATGCACTATTTGGATTTCAGATCAAAATTCCATCAGATGGCCTCAAATATCCGGGCTTCATTAACAAGGACATTGGATATAAAAAAAATAGATTGGGCATGGCTACTGGAAAAAGTGGGAAAATTGATTCTTTCTTGGTGCAACAAATGGCTATCTAGAGTTGGAAGATTGGTACTTATAAAATAAACCATTGAAGCGATCCCAATATATTGGACTTCCCTTTCATATTTCCCAAAAGGCATTCTTCATAAAATAAATCAAATGGCCACTCATTTCCTCTGGGCAAGAAAAGATGATTCCAAACCTTTAGTCCCTTCTTCCAAAAAAATCGTCTCAAGGCCAAAGGCCAATGGAGGTTAGGGCCTCAAAGACATATTTAATTTTACAAATCTATTGGTAGAAAATAACACGTGGAGTCTGGTAGGAGAAACAAGACTTTGGCACATAATCATAAAAGAAAAATGCATCCCTCAAAGGTCTCTCCTGGAGTGGATCCGCTCCACAAACAAATCCTTGGATAATGAAACAATCATATGGAAAGCTCTCATTAACTCTTTTCACATAATTGGGGATTGGCTCATCTGGAATATTGGAAATGGATCAAAGGTATTGATTGGAAAGGACCTATGGATTGGTATTTTGAACAATCAAATTCTTCCATAGGAGCTCATCAATAACCTCAATAAGAGAGGGTTTTTCTTTTTAAACCAAGTGGGTCACATAGATTACATAACTAGAGCTACTCGATGGATGATTTGGATTTTATGAGCAGAACAAAATGAATACATATTATTAACAGGTGCTTAACACAAAATAACAGAGATACAGTAAAATTGGTTTTCTATGCAATAACGAAATAAGCTAAAAACTGTAAAATGCAGAGATGTGACGACTGCGCTCATTCACTAGAAGATAATTACAATGAGGCTGTGAAGGAATTTTTACAATAAGCGGGAATGTCAAAAAACCTAGACATCCAAAAACCTAACCCTAGGAGATGAAGCGCCAAAAGTCATGTGAGCCCCGTTTGGGTAAGTTAGTACATCAACTTCCCTGGGTCGTAACTTTTGCATACGATCTCTGTTTTAGGCATATGAGAGCCCGTTGGAAAGGTATCATTGAGGATATTAATTTTAGGCTCAATGTTGAAGGAAACTCCATATTGCAAACCTGTTTTCCCAAAAAAACATCAATTAGGGCCTCAAAACGGCTCCGGAAGTGAAAACTGCTAAAAATAGTAAATTACCAAAATTGCTAGAAAATTGTTTTGAGCCAATTAGAAAAGGTGGGTGGCCACCGATATCCATACAGATCAATCCTCCCTCCTTAGGAAGAAATGGTATCCATTGCGTTGAGGTCCCCCATCAGATGAGGAAATTTCTATTGAATTTGGCCCCTGGTGAGCCACTTGAATTGGTGCAGGAGCTTCCCTTCTTTGACGACTCGATAAAGTTGGATCCTTTGTTGTCGAGTGCCCTTGATCTGTGTGTGCACAATCTGATCATTGGATGCATGTTGTATGCAGTCGGGGTTGAGCTATTTTGGTGTCAATTGTTCTGTTACTTCTGAGGTATCCAATAATGGTGAGAAATAAGGGTGAAGGAGATCCACGTTGAACATTGGGTACAGGCCAAGGAAAGGAGGAATGTTGAGCTCAAAATAATTATCCCCCATGGCCTTGGGGATAGTGTCTGACTCATAACGGAGTGGGAGAAGCTTTTGATGGGGTCATGTAAGGCGTTCTTTCTGCAAGTGCAACCAAACTTTGTCGCCCACCTGAAACTTATGTGGCACCCGATGTTGATCATGGAGTTGTTTTCACTTGTCATTGGACTTCTGTAGGATATCCTGAACCTGTCGGTAGATGCATTGGATCCACTCAATGAACCGGGTGGCTTTGTCATCTTCAGTTGGATAAGGAGATGAGTCGATCGAGGTGACCGCGAGGGGAAGTGCAACATCTATGGGACCCAATCGTTGGAATCCCAACCCCACCTAAAAGGGGATGTGGCCAGTTGAGTTATGCAGGGCTCGGTTGTAACTATGTTGGACATAGGGAAGGCTCTCATCCCATGTGCGAGGGTGCTTTGAATTATACATGCGAATGATATGCACAATCATTCGACTTACAACCTTGGTTTTGCCATCTATCTGGAGGTGGAAGGTCATGGATTTGGTGAGCTTGGTGTCTAGCAGTGACCAGAGGCTCGACCAGAATGTGCTGAGAAATTGAGTGTCCCGATATGAGACAATGGTTTGTGGGATTCCAAAATGTACCCAGACTCGTTCAAAGAAGAGCTTGGCAGTGGCCTCTGCTATGATGCTCTTCTTGCAGGCAATCAAAATCGCCATCTTAGAAAAGCGATCAACAACCACAAAAACACAGTTATTTCCCCGCTTGGTGGATGGGAGGCCCGACATGTAGTCCATTGAGATGATTCCCATGGCCTGTCGGGAGTAGGAAGAGGGGTGTACAGACCCTGTTTCTTAGTGGTCGGTTTGGCAATAGAGCAGGCAGTGCAGGAGCTGATATACTTGTTGACCTCATGTCGAAGTTTCGGCCAGTAGAAATGTTTCTGTAGCATCGCCACTGTCTTTTCGACTTTGAAGTTTCATGTCACCTGACTGTAGTGGGCTTCCCATATCATCTTCACTTGCTCACTTGATGGAACATAGATATGGCCCAAATGACACAACAACCCATCTTGAAGATGGAAATTATCGACAACTGTGTTTTCACCCAACATTTGGTAGGTGGTGGCGAAGTCTGGGTCTGTTGCATAGAGTTGGGGACATCCATAGGTCTCATGGTTGCAAGAGTCTAGCACCGTGGTGAGTGTCGCGACTGGCGGTCTGCTGAGGCAATCAGCGATGCGATTGGTGCTTATTGTTTTATACTTGATGTTGAGGTGGAATTGATGCAAGTATGTGGACCACTTTTGATGGAGTTCATTCTGCAATTTTCCCTATGTTTGCATGAACTGCAGTGGCTTATGATCAGTGTGGATGACTGTCTCCTTCCCAAGAATGTAATTTCTCCACTAGCGGTAGGCTTGCATAATGGAGTATATTTCTTTGTCGTAAGTAGGGTACTTACGAACAACATCTGATAGTGTCTCACTATGATAGGCCACGGGGTGGTCGTGTTGAGTGAGAACGACACCCACATCATAGTCTGAAGAATCTGTCTCGATCTCAAAGGGTTGTTGCAGGTCTGGTAGTGAAAGTACTGGGGCTAAGCACAAGCGTTGCTTCAAATCATCGACCGCTTGTTGTTGGGACTAGCCCCGCACAAATTTCTCCTTACCACCACCAATGTTTATTTGGTTGAGGGCCCATGCAATATAAGATAATTCCAACACGACTCTACAGTAGAAATTGGCAAGGCCCAAGAATCTCTGAAGCTCAGTGAGTGTGATTAGGGTTGGCCGGTCACGAATGACTTGGATCTTAGTTGGATCCACATGTACTCCATGTTTATCAAAGATGTAGCTCAGGTAATGGACCATGTCCATGCCAAAGGAGCATTTTTCCAAGTTGGCATATAGATTGTGTTGTCGCAGTGTGTGCAGAACCTGCTGAATATGTTGCAAGTGTTCGGCCCAAGTCTTGCTGTAAATGAGAATGTCATCCAGATACACCACTACAAAAGTATCGGTGAATGGTCGTAGGATATCATCCATCATCCTCATGAAACTGGCTGGAGCATTTGTCAAACCAAAGGGCATGACCAACCATTCAAAAAGGCCTTCCTTTGACTTGAAGGTGGTCTTCCATACATCTGTATATTCTATCGGGACTTGGTGGTAGCCAGACTTCAGATCAATCTTACTGAAGTATTTGGCCCCCATGAGTTGATCAAGGAGTTCGTCAATTCGGGGAATTGGGTACCAATTTCTGACTGTGATTTTATTCAGAGCCCTGTAATCATGCAGAGTCGCCAGTTTCATCTTTATTATGTACCAACACGATTGGGCTCCCTCAAGGTGATGAGCTGGGATGGATGTGCCCCTTGTGGAGCAGTTCTTGGATCTATTTCTTGATCTCCTCATTCTCTAACAGAGAGCGGTGATATACTGGCCCATTTGGCAGCGGTGTGTTGGGGTTCAGATCATTGGGGTGCTTGACCTGGAAGTACAGAGGTACCCCTATAGGTGAGGAGAAGATATCTGAGTATTCTTCCATGACCTTATCTACTTGCTTCTGTTGTTTGGAGAGGTTGGTCGCAGAGACCCTGGATGTGGCTGTGATCTTTCTCTTGTTCTGAGAGTGAATCACGAAGAAGACAAACTTCCCCGTCTAAGAGATGACCTTCCTGCATTGCTTAGCAGAGATCAAGGAAATAGCACTAGGTTGGACTGCCTCGAGTATCTTGTACAATTTCATGTTCAAAGTAATAATAACACTACGAGGCCTAGACTCATATATAGCATGATGTTTCCATAAATAAGGTTTGCCAAAAAGAACATCACAAAGTTCGAGAAGAGAAACATCACACAATACCTCGTCTTTGAAGGGCTTGATGTCGTACGACAGTAGACACTATCGGCTGACACGGAGATCGCTTCCTTGGTGGAGCCATCCAATGGTGTAGGGTTGTGGGTGTGGCGTTGTTGGCAGGGCCAGCCGCTTGATGAACTATGATGAGATGAGGTTCTTCTAGATACCACTATCAACAATGAATTGCAGCGGGGTGCCTTTTACCCACATTTGTGAATGGAAGAGGCACTCTCCTTCTTCTGGCTCGTCTGGTTCACCAGGTTGGAGCTTGGTGGTAGCAATGGTGGCACTAGGTTCCACGTCAATGATTTGTCTTCCCCTTTCTGTTTCTGGCTCAGAGTCAAAATCCGCATCCGATTCATAGGCTGTCACTTCGGCCACCAGTGACTGCTTTGAGCGGCAATCAGCAGTGTTATGCCAAGGGATCTTATGGAATTCGCACCACTTCCCATTATCTTTCTTTATCTTTCTATTGTCCTTCTTTGCTTGCGGCTTGGACTGGTTTTCCTGATACTGTCCATCTTTTCTCTATCCTTTGTTATGTGGGTTGGAGCCACCCTTTCCTATATTTTGTTTGAGGGGTTCCCAGGCCCAAATTGTTGTGTCTTTTGTTTGAGCTTCTGCTCGATTTTGACGGCATATCGGTAGGTCGCGCCAAAGGATGAGATGTCTAGAAATTTCATTTTGTTCTAGATGTATCTATGCAGAGCATTGCGATACTTGAGCACTAGATGTCACTCTGAATCTTTGATACCCATCTTGGTGCGCAAGGTATGGAAGATATTTATGAAATATGGCATTGCTTGGTCTCTTTCTTGCTGCAGTGTGGTCCATTTGGTATATAGGTCATCATAACTTTCGACAGGGTAGTATTGTTCCTTAATAGCATCCCTGAAGGATTCCCAGGTGGTCGTGACTATAAATAATGAAGGTTCCTCTGTTTCCTTTTTCTCACAGAAATTTTCCTACCAATCTTTGACATGGGGAACGACTTTGAGGAGCGCAAAAGTAATCTTTTCTCTATTCGAAAAGTTATGGACAGAAAAATACCCTTCTAGTAGATTCAACCACTTGTCTATGGCATCTATGTCTATCTGACCTTCAAATATAGGAATATCGAATTTTATTTGTACCTTGAAGGGGGCGACGCTTCCGTTCGAAGAAGATGTGTCTCTTGTTGGTAGCCATCGAAGGATTTACGCGAAACTATCCATCATCTCATTCCTCTGTTGCGTGAGGGCTTCCTCAATCAACAGTTTGAAAGGATCTCCTTTCCTATCATATTTATTTTCTCCTGCCATCAGAGGTCGCTTGGGTGTGCGAGATCTTTTGTCCTCAAGAGAAACAAGCTCGAGACCCAACTCTTTGTACTTCGACCTCGTTGGGGACATGCATTAAGACAACAAGGAGCAGACCGCTTTGATACCACTCATCTAGATTTTATGAGCAGAATGAAATGAATACGGATTATTAACATGTGCTTCACACAAAATAACAGAGATACATTAAAATTGGTTTTCTATTCAATAACGAAATAAGCTGAAAAACTGTAAAATGCAACGGAAACAAGCTTGTTGGAATGGTGGTGGCTTATCTCTGAGAAGAGATGTGACAGATGCGTTCATTCACAAGAAGATCATTACAATGAGGCTCTGAAGGCCTCTTTACAATAAGCAGGAATGTCAAAAACTCTAGACATCCAAAAACCTAACCTAGGAGATGAAGCGCCAAAAGTCATGTGGGCCCCGTTTGGGTAAGTTAGTACATCGACTTCCCAAGGTCGTAACTTTTGCATACGATCTTCATTTTAGGCGTATGATGGCCTATTGGAAAGGTATCATCAAGGATAATCATTTTAGGTACAATATTGAAGTAACTTCCATATTTCAAACCTGTTTTCCCAAAAAAACATCGTTTAGGGCCTCAAAACGGCTCCGGAAGTGAAAACTGCTAAAAATAGTAAATTACCAAAATTGCTAGAAAATTGTTTTGAGCCAGTTGGAAAAGGTGGGTGGCCACTGATATCCATCTGGATCAATGGAATTTTGGGGCATATCTAAACTTAGAATCTCATCATATTTCTGCATAGAAAAATTATATCCACTCAGTGAATAGTTCCTTTGCCAAGCTCTAAGACTAGGAAGACCAACTTATCTGGTCATTCATCCTTGCCAGGAAATACTCCCCCAAACTTGGATACCCGACTCAACTCCAAGCGGTCGATCATGATCCTCCTCCCTGGTGAGGGAAATCCCTCTAGAAATTAAACAATCCTCCTAAATCAAAGCTCTTCATGTGGATCCTTCTTCAAAAGAAGGCTCCAACATGGGAAAATATTCAGAAGTGATCCTTCACAGATCCAAGTAGATGTGCTCTATGAAAATTAGAAAAAGAATCCATCTCCCATTTATTCCTACATTTCCCATTTACAAAATTAGTTTAGAGAGAAATCAGTAGCTCCCTTGGACCTATATTCAATTGGAATGGATCAAATATCTCGGAGGCTCTACAAAATTGGTTGACAGAACAAGAAAATCATAGGTTCAAGGCCCTACCACTCTTTGTTTTTTGGGGAATTTGGTTGGCTTGCAATCATTCCATTTTTTATGAAAAAAATGGATCCATCCCCCACAGTTCCATTCAATGCCTCAAAATCTTCTCTTCTTTCCCCCAAAAAAGCACATCCTCCACAACACCCAAAGTTCCAAAGCCTCCTGAAATAAACATGGGCACTCCTTGGGATTTTTTCGATGGGGTTGCCCAAGGTGCCTCCTATATAGGAGGTGCAGGTGGAGTTCTACACATATCATAAAATCAAATCCTTTCATTATCATACGGTCTAGGCGAAGCCACAAACAATTTCAGCGAACTCATGGCTCTATTTCTTTTTCTCCTCTTGGTTCTTGAAAAGAGCAACAGAAAGTTGAACATTTTTTTTGATTCCATGTTTTTCATTCAAGTCATGAAAGGAACGCACATTTTAAGGTATTACTCACTGGTCCCAATCTTGGAGGAAATAAAAAGGTGCTCTGTAGAATTCACTCATATTTATTTTACACATGTATACAGGAATCACAATAAAAAATTGGATTAGATCTAAAAAGTTGAACTGGATATGGACAAAGGAAGCTGGAAGATCAAGGAAGAAGGCATGTATGGCTCCCAAGAACATTTTCACAACTCTTAGATGACTCTCTGATTGAACAACATTTCACAATTTTTTATGGATCTTCAAGATTAAAAGCATAACATATATAAAGAAGATGGAAACTTGTGACTAGTCACAAGATCTGAGCATATATGGTTTGGCTATACTTTGATGTAAAGTTTTATGTAAATGATACATTCGTGACCAAAAATGGATTCTGGGGATTTGACCTATTGCTCTATTTTTTTGGGAAGCACTTTCTCTATGTAGTATATTACTGCCTATCGAACACAGAACATGAATTCTAATGGTATATACGAATGTAATTGTGTTCCTCCATAAATTAAATTTCTTTTTTTTCCTTGTGAAAAAAAGTGGGTCAATTATTTCCATATAAAAGGTATATATGCACAATTTTCCCATTTAGTGTAGAATAGATGGGTTTCATGGCCTCATGGGATTTTTCACTACCAAGAACCAATGAATTAGGCCCCAATAGTTTGTTTTATATCTCATGAGGCATGCGCAAAGTCCTAAACCACCAAAGGCCCTATAGAGAGAAATCTTTACTTATGACTCATATATGGGAATCACTTTGGTAGTTAGTGTACCATGGGTGAGTCATTGGGTTAATGAAAAGCAGGAGAGACAAGGGTAGGTGCAGTCGGAGATCCAAATCCTAGTGTAGGAAACAAGTCCAAGGAATAAATAGGTTGTTCTTTATCGAATTAACAAAGAACAACCTATNACAAGGGTAGGTGCAGTCGGAGATCCAAATCCTAGTGTAGGAAACAAGTCCAAGGAATAAATAGGTTGTTCTTTATCGAATTAACAAAGAACCTTCAAGTTTGAATCTCCGCACCCCATGAATTCGATCAACAATCCAAAAATTAACTTAGGAATAAGAGCCAAGGACATAAGTCCTAGAGATTTCTAATAAGGATCATGGACCATGTAAGGGGCCTCATATCATCATTATTATTCTTAGGTAACTATAAGACTCTTAAGAAGTCATGGGTGGCGGTTTAAGGTGTTCTTAGTGCACTTGGATGCCTATGATCCTTGTTTAGGGCCTAAAGTTTAAGTTTCCTCTCACAACCATGTCGAAGCCCTCAAGAACCATATCAATTCTTAGAACATCAAATTGGTGCCAAAATATCCACTTGGAGGCCAAGGATATCCGCAAAGGGTTCATATGTGTTAGTTCAAGGTATCTATGTATTGGTATGCTAACATGTTGTTGCTATTATGACCTCCTTGTAGCTATCATTTAAACGCCCCAAATGCAACAAAATTTAGATTTTGAATTTATGGGAAACCTCTCTAGTGATCCCTATATTATGCACATTAATGTCTTTGTTATATACCTTTACAATCATGAGCAACAATTCTATTTATGGTTCAAACCAACCTTGGATTTCCATACTTATTCTATGATCTATACACTACACGAAACTATGCACATGTATTATAATTACTCTCTACATTCATTCATTCAATATACTACAATACAATCTCTTAAATTAACATAAATACAATTTTGTATTCATGTTTTTGATAGATGGGACTCTTATTTGAGTGCTTATGAATAGGGATAAATAGTTAGGTAAAGTGAATAAAAAATTATCATTATCCCAAGAGCTTTTGGAATGTAGATGATTAGGAAACCAAAGGTGTGCTCATAAAGACCAACTAGACTAAATCCCCCTTTATTACATCCTTCTACAAGTTCATTGTTTCTACTTCTTCTTATAACTCCATCATAGAGGGGGCTTTAGACTCCAACCAAGAGCAAAATCTGTAGTGGGTGTGAAAGAAGTACTTGACCTACGATTATTGTGTAGACACAAAGAGGTCCCCCAAAGGTATTCTCTTTAAATGAAAATGATCCCTCAACTCAAGTCCGTTAATTGAATTCATTCATTCATAAAATTAATTATTAAGACCCTATCTATCCAACAATACTTTTCGTCCTTGTATTATGCTCTATTACATTGATTATTTCATTGTACCTACCTATTGTTGAAACCATACCTACTACTCGAACCATCAAATCACATCCATATCCCCACCTTGATGCCAAGGATTGACTAAGTATACCTTATGTGGTGTTTTGAGGATTTGTTATTGTCCCTAGGTGTCTAGAAGCCTCATTTACCTCAAGATTGAAGAATAGTGTAGTTATGAATGTACGTATTTCATTTTTAGATTAGGTAGTGTGTTATGTACATAGATCAATCAACCCATCTAGAACTCAGTTATTGAACTCCATCCTTGCACATAATGAATTTGAATTGTATAGTGAATTATGTCTATTAATTGCACCAAGATCAATCAACTATTTGTGTGTAATGTATTTAGATTATGGATTGGGTGTAGATTGTGCATTGGGTGCAAGACCAAGATTAATGCTTTTCATTGTGCATTTGATGTAGATTATGCATTCAATGCATTTCTCTTCAATATAATTTCTAATATAAAAAATAACACATGAGTTTATCGTCAATGTAAATTTCTAATGTAAACAATAGCTCGCATGTGTTTATCTTCCATGTAAATTTCTAATGTAAACAATAGTGTGCATGTGTTTGTTTTCAATGTAAATTTCTAATATAAATAATAGCATGCATGTGTTTATCTTCAATGCAAATTTCTAATATAAACAATAACAAACATGCATTATGTATGGTTAGAATGTGCATGTGTTTTGATGATGTGAAATTCAAAATCTTAGCGGGAACTTAGAACATGTGAAAATTTTGAATTTCATAAGAACATGCTCATATTTAATAACACTTATCCCACCCACCTTTTGTGTGCTATGCATCACCTCTCATCCTATGTCAAATATGGGCCTTTAGATAAATGGCTTAGCCTAACTCTACTAGTATAGTAAAACTTAAAGCTTGATAAGACTTGTAGGCTACAATCAAATCTCTTTACATGGTTTTTCTAGCTTCAACAAATATTGAAGTTTTTGGTGGAGCCTAAAAATGTCGTTTATGTGTGTTCTTTGGTCACTAGTCAACACCTAAGTCATGTAGGAGTGGCTTGACTCATTTGTGCATTCTATGATTGTTCTAAAACTCTCAAACACATTTTAATGTAATGTCAAATATCTTAGGTTTTTTAGGAATGGAAATTTTCTTGGTCTTCTAAAAATTTGCTTTATTGGGGGATAAATGAGTGGGACAACAAATGATTTTGTTGTTATTTGACATGTATTGATAGTAAAAAATCTCTTCCACCCATCAAAGATTAAGAACAAATTGGAATCTAAGAAAGAAAAACATGGTATTTCATTTACTTAGTTTTGACAAGATTGTTGCGATGACCAAATTGTATGTGTAGATTCAGGATTAGTTTGAGATCTTCATTTACTTAGTTTTGACAAGATTGTTGTGATGGCCAAATTGTATGTGTAGATTGAGGATTAGTTTGAGATATACTCTTCAAATTCAAGCATTTTCATCCCCACATGGAATACGTGGTGGGGGAATGATTTGTGTCTCGTCTGAGCATTTTAAGTCATAATCTTTGGCATCCTCTTAGATGTCTAATCAAGGCTCTAACTATCACAACACATCACTCAACAAGCAAGTGCACATGTAGAGGAAGCAAAAGTAAAATCGGTTATATGGATTACATGATGATGCATCACACCTAATGTTAAATGACAAGGTGGGAATTTTTAAAGTAGCCAAAACACTTGGAGAAGAATGATGGATCGGGAATTTATTTTCCCATGTTAAGCTTAGCTCATCTCGTAGCGTCTGCTGGTGTCTAATTAGCGTCACAGCGTGTGCATTTCTAAGCTCTCTGTTATTCTTTACTTGGCTTCCGATGCAGCTACTGGGTAAAATGAAATTTACTTTTCCATGTGAAATTATGCTGAATTTAGTTTATGGGGAAGAAACGTTCGATTAGAGTTAAAGCATACCTATTTTCAAGCTTCCCTGTGTCCAGAAAGGACACATAATAGCGTATATTTGCATCGGTTCTAGAATGCTTTGTTTACTTTCTTGGAAATTCCGCTTCTGCAGTGGGGTGGTGGCGCAGTTGGTTAGCGCGTAGGTCTCATAGCTTGCACTGAGGAATCCTGAGGTCGAGAGTTCGAGCCTCTCTCACCCCAACTTTTAATTTTTCCATTACGAAAATTTTATTGTTTATCCATACATTTTAGACTCTCGTCTAAATTTATGTGTTTTTCACGAGACGATTAATCCTTGTTCAAGAGATTATTCCTGGAATTTATCTTCAGTTTCAGGGGAAAATACAAATAGAGAAAACCATACATCATTGAAGTTTATTTTCCCAGCTTAAGAGTACCTTGCAGAGTACAAGCGTTTATTTAGCGTCGCAGCATCTGCATTTTGAAGCTTTCCTGTGCTCTTTACTTGTCTATGATCTTCCACCAAGGAAATTATA
>JZKD02S1604021.1:67984-90913 GCA_000966675.3 Picea glauca | reverse complement strand
GATGGTCTTTCATTGCCCATCTCTTTTGTAATTTCTAGAAAAGAGAAAGATATTCAGGAAATATCTTGATCTTGGTCATCTTTTATGACATATTACTCCGTTGGTCAAACAATTATTATAGCTTTGTATTGCCCTATTAACAAGATTCCACCTGAAGCTATAACAACATGCCTTTGTTTTATATTGGATAAGTAAAATCAATATGTTTATGAGCTATATCGAGACCCAATTCAAACTCATTATAAGTGATTCATGTATAGTTTTCTCTCTTTGACATGGAGTGAAATAATGAAAACATGGTTCCAGGTCTGAAACAGGGCATTTCTACCTTGACTTGAATCTTCTAGTTTGATCCACTATAGCATCCTCCTTCAATCCACCAAGTGCCCAATACAAACCAAGCTCTTGTTTTAACACTCATGGGGATTTAAGGCATATAAGCCATATTGCACCCTGTAGGTGATTGGTCTTGAATTCTTGTTTGCAATCCTCCCCAATTTAACCCACCTTCACCTCCTATACATGGATCGTCACTTGGCCCTTGGCATGGAATATCAACCTCTTGTGAAATCAATTTTGGGTCTTCTTCTCCTAATGTTGTCTTGCAGCAGGTGCTCAACATTCCACATGAATGTGATGCAATATTAATTCAACCCATTTTATTGACGAGCATTTCTTCTGGGATGCAACCTCCTGTTAAGAAGAAGATGAAGAGGACCCCTTCTCCTTATGTTTTTTTGTCCTTGGAAGAGTCTATTCAAGCCCAGGATGAGAATATGATTATTGATCTGCTCATTCAGGGATATAATCCCAATGATACAGCTTCCTGTGGAGAGCCTCTTATGATCCTTGTTGTGAGAATTAGAAATGAGAATATTGTAAATACATTTGTGTTATCCTAGGTAGATGTCAATTCTAAAGACAATAGCCTATGTACTCGCCTTGATCACGCTGCAAAAGGAGGACAAAGAAATCTAATGCAAATCGTGATGAGAAATGGTGCAAACATCTATGTTAGAAAGAGAAACAATAAACTTCCTCTAAACGTAGCAACTGATATCCAAATACATGATCTCTTAGCCTATCGTATGAAATCTTATGTTGCAGTTGGATCTCATTTTTGTTCTCAATCTTTGGTTATGAATCAAATGGATATTAATAGCAATGGGCGGTGTCTACTATCTAGGTGTTGAACCTCATATTTTTTTTTCTTCACTAGGCATGGATCAAATGCCATTGAATAACAATAGGAAAATTCCATCTCTCTGTTCTTGTCCATTCAACACAAATCAAATAGCAATGAAAAGCAGCGACTCGAGTCCAAATTTCTTTGAATTGATGAGTCCTAGTATAAACCATGTGGCACAACCTCGAGTTTCACCATCTAGTTATCTTGTTTAACACACGAACCAAGTTTCTAGAGTGCATAAATCTCTAGCATTGATGACATGGCCTGCAATGTCTCCTAGTTCTATATATAAATCACATTATCAAGTAAATAAACCATAAATTCTAACAAAAAACCTCTATTAGACAACACAATCGGAAGAAGGTTGATGCTATGATGATGCATATGTAAAATTGAATGCTCTTTCTTTATCTTCCAAATCAAACAAAGTCAGTCAAAACATTGACAAAATTAGGCCAGAAGATCTTTCTCTTAAGCAAAGAGATTGGTATGAGTCTGCACTAAACGGAAGTGCAGGCGGTTAGAAATCACGTTATGGAGATGTATGCTTGTACTGTGGTAATAAAGAAGAAAAAATTAAAGATGATATTGGATGACATAAGTTCAGGCAGTCATAAATCATGTTATGGAGATGTGTGCTTGTCCTGCAGTAAGAAGGAAGATGATATTGGATGTCATGAACAAAATATTACATCAATGTATTGGACAAGAGGAGAGCTACTCGACTAGGGATCATATGGAAAAGTCTATGCAGGACTTAATCAATTTATAGGTGAGCTTATGGCAGTGAAGTACTTCAGAGAAAACTGGAATCTATTACTGACATAGAACGATATTTTGTGCATTTAGAATATGAATATAATCACATACCTGGCCATGGGAAAAGTTACCCCTAACTCTTTATGGTTAAATTTGACATGAACGAATTTGCACTAGTCAAGTGAGAAGAAGAACAAGACGGGACATGTAGAAGGCATGCATGAAATTTTTTTAGGAATTGGTAGGGAAGTTGTGACTTATATAATTATAGTCTATAAATGAGTTATCCAGAGTTGGTTGTGCTCCTTCTTTTGTTGTACATGTTAACATTCTTCATATAAATAAAATTAAGGCATCCACCTAGGGTGTTACCTATACTTGTGTATTGTGGTTGTTTTACTTAGATGAAGTTATGTTCCTTGCTTTGCTTTGTGTTGGATAAGTAGTGAAATATTGGCTAAGTATAAGTTACATTGTCGAGATGTTTTAAGGCCATTATTGGGTGTGTGCCTATTGTTGTGTGAACTTGGTTGTGTTGGAATTAGTTGTGCACTTAACATATTGTAACTTAAGGTGAAGTTATAGGTAGATATTAATTGAAGACACGCAGTCTAGTTGTAGTAAGTGCATGTTGTTTAAGCTACTACCATTAAGACAAGACAATGTTGTACAACTGGAGATAACACAAATAAATGTGTTGGGCAAGACTCGTAGATCCATGACAACTTGGTTCTTGCCATGCACATTTTAGTAAAGGAATTAGAACTATACAAGATATATCCTCGTTTGAGAGTAGAGAATGGGTTTCCATGGACCTAGATATATCCTCGATGGTTAATTGTTTAAGTGCTACCACGTCAAATATTCAGTGGAAATATTGGGCTAGTGAAAGTCGTTTATCAAATACGGGCCTTTAGATAAATGGCTTAGCCTAGTTGTACTAGTATAGTAAAACTTAAGGATTAACAAGACTTGGAGGCTACGATCAAATCTGTGTACATGGTTTTTCTAGCTTCAACAAATATTGAAGTCATTGGTGGAGCCTAAAAAGACCATTTATGTGCTCTCTTTGGTATGTGGTGGTTTGGTCACTAGTGAACACCCAAGTCATGTAGGAGTGGCTTGATCTGTCTGTGCATTTTTTTATTTCTCTAAAAGTCTTAAACACATTTGATTGCAATGTCAAAGATCTTAGGTTTCGTAGGAATGACAATTCACTTGGTCTCCTAAAAACTTGTTTTGTTGGGGGATAAATTAGTTGGACAATTGATTTTATTGTTATTTGACATGTATTGATAGTTAAAAATATCTTCCAACCCTTAAATATTAAGAACAAATGGAAATTAAGAATGAATAACATGGTATTCATTTTACTTAGTTTTGGAAAGATTGTTGTGATGGCCAAATAGTATGTGTAGATATAGGATTAGTTTGAGATATGTTCTTTGGATTCAAGCATTTTCATTACCACTTGGAATACATGGGTCAGGGAATGAGTTGTGTCTAGTTTGAGCATTTATGTCCTAATCTTTCGCATCCTCTTATATTTATAATCAACGGTTATCACAACACATCATCACTAAGAAAGCAAGTGCAAGTGTGGAGGAAGAAAATGTAAACGTGGTTGTATGGATGACAAGACAATGCATCACACCTGATGTTAAATGGAAAAGTTAGAATTTTTAAACTAGCCAAAGCAGTTGAGGAGAATAATGATGAATAGGGGCATCCCAAAGATGATGACTTGAATTATGCACTTGCAATGACCTATGTTTAAAATTGATGAGAATTATAATTATTGATGGTTCATCCCTAATTTTTGTTATGGCCTTATGCTATTTGACTCTGTGCCAATTATTTTTGTAATTGTTTCTAAATCTGATTAAGGATTATCTATGTTTAATGTGCTTTATCTAAGTTGTGTTTTTAGTAAGTTTTATAAGAAGAATTATTGCATCAAGAGACGCTTTCTATAGTCCAATATAAGAGATGCGTAATTCCTTCCATGCTCAACATGGAGTGGACACATGGCATATATATATATATATATATATATATATATATATATATATATATATATATATATATATATATATATATATATATAACCAACCTAAATCTATATTAATTCGAGATTATCATATTGAAAAAGTTTGGAAAAAAAATTGTATGATAAAGAATTTGATTTCTCAACTCTTAATAAATCTGAAATTAAGATGAATCTACTCCCATTTATACCACTTAAAAATAATATAATGGTAATCTTTAATGTATACAAACCTTTAGCACCTTTAGCAAGAGACCCCCCCAAAAAAAAAAAACCATTTTACAAATTACCTAAAACTATAAAAATCTAGTTGGAGACCATGAAAATTTCATAATTCCATTTTTGTTATTACGATTACGTGTAATTGTTTATATTTCCAATTTGATTCTTCTTATTATGATTACATGTATTTTTTTGTATTTACAAACATATCACTCAGTTGTAAAGAATCGTACACACTCATCAAAGAATTTCTATTTCCAACTTAAATTTGTTATCAGGTTGTTCTTGCTCCCGAAAGGAAAGAAACTCGGAGCCGAACGCTACTGGGCGAGAATTTTTTCAAATTAGTTGCAGTACCTCCAGTTACTCGGCCTGTGCTGACTGAATGGTTGGTTACTATACGTCCCTTCTTTTTAGTTTGCTACTGCTGTAGGGGTTGGGGCAGCTTCGGCTTAACATAAGTTATCTTGTAAAACTGAGCTCATTTTGATTTCTAGCTCGCTTTCTTTTTAGACTATCGACTGCTCCCTCGCTACCTTCTTGCTTCACTGTTCCCGAGTGGGTGGGATAGACCTCTTTTTTCTGGGTTTGCTTCTTGGTGGGTTGGTCTCTTGGGTTGCAGTATCTTTCTTTGGACTGAGAGAGGCCCTACTATTTCTTTGATCCCGAGGGGCACTCCCCATTTGGAGTTTTTTTTTTAATCTTAGAGGTTCAGTCTCAGGAGTTTTAGGTTATTTTAGTTTCATCCGTTTGAACTGAAGGCTTGTCAGTTTCTGCAGTGACAATTTATGTAAAGTTTCTGGTAAACCCAATGGACGTTTTTTTTAATATTTTGGACGGTAAGGTCGAGACCCTTATGAATCCAGATGATGAGGAAAACTGGAGGCGTATGGGACTTTTTGACAAAGTGGACGAACTGCAGAGAGGTCCCTTGGGATTAGCTCCTTCTTTAACCTTTCCTTCTCACTTTTATGATGTATCTTGTACTCCTTCTAGTAGGGCTAGGCCTTTTACTCCTGCTGCTGAGTCTGATCTACCCCCCTTAGAAAATATCAGGGTAAAGTCTTCTTTTAATGTTAAGCCTGGACCTTCAGACTTTACTCATGCTCCTCTGAGATTTAGGAATATTGAAGCCAAGGGACACTCTATCTCATTTCGTCGTAAGGAGTGGAAAGCCAATAAGAAGGCTAAACGCCTGGTTTTAGGAAGTGATGTGGGGTTAGAGGACACTTGCAGAATGGCTCTCTGTTCTTTAGTAGGTCGTGTATCTTACAAATCTTTGAGTAAAGGCTCGCTTGAAGACTGGATAAAACATCAGTGGGTGGCGATCTTGGGTTACTTCCATGAGCTTACTCACTTGACCAAAGGATGGTTGGGTATTATGTGCAACACCCCGGAGGACGCTACTCTCCTTTTGAGCTCGCTTTCGGTGTTCGGGGAAAGCAGCCTTATGTTAAAACGTTGGAGAATAGCCTTCAATATAGATTTGGATTACTTTCAACTCAGACACCTCTAGGTGCTTCTTCCGGGCCTCCCGTTGTTTTTGTGGAATGAAGGTGCCTTAAAGGCTATAGGAGATACACTGGGGCGATTTATTGCTCACGATACCAAGTTACTTAACTCCTCGCAGCGGAAGATGGGGAGGGTTCTTGTGGAATTGACATCTACCATGGTTTGTCAAAAACCATAGAGATAGAGTGGAGAGGGCGAAGGATCACACAGACTTTGGGTTACCTTGGAGTGCCCTTTAGATGTAACCGTTGTCGCCTTACAGGTCACCTTCGAAGGGATTGTAAGGGGAGAGTTTTGAAGGACTTTACTGAAGAGTCTGGACTTCTAAAGAGTCCCCCAGCTTATACAGAAGATGATCCTTCCTTGATATTCATGAATGATTCCTCCAGAGTCTCTTCAACGACGTAGCTTGAGCCCAAAGGAAGCCTTTCTGGTAAGCTTCAAGAACTGAGCCCTCTTTTATTTATGTCCCTGTCCTGTGAGGAAAAGTTGGCTATCAACTCCTCGGGTTGGCTCTTAAGCAACACTCTGTCGAAACCTCCTCTTCCAAAATCGGGTCTTCCCTCTATCGAACCCTCTCCTTCACAACCTATCCTCTCTTCTACTCATAAACCCCCCGTCGATGCCCTTCTTTCTCCTTTCTCTGGCCTGAATGTACTGGTTTTAGCTTTGAAGCCATCCCTCCCTCCCTCTCTGAGTACCGACCTCCCTAACCCCCCTAACCAAGAGCCTTCGAGGTATCCCCCTCTTCCACACTCACAGCTCAGCCATCTTCTTCGAGATATTCAAGGTCTTCCCCTCAAAACCGGTTGGAGAACGTTTCACTTTCCTGAGAACACGATGAGAGGCCACACTCTGTCAGGCATGTGCAAACTTTCTCTCATTTATCTGGTCCGATACCTTCCTCTCCTAATCGTGTTGTCCTTTCTAACCAGTTATCGGTTCCCTCCTTGGAAGCTGTGGGTAATTCAAACTTGAATTTGCCAGGATTCAGAGAGATAGAGGAGAGTGATGCCAATCTCTCTGTTGTTCTGGACTCACTCCTTCCTTGTTTAACTGAGCTCTGTAACCCTGAGCAACTTCCCATTTACCAGGGAAAGAAAGCAGTGGAAGCTTTAGTTGGATATTGGCTCGTCTTCAGTCTGAGATAGGAAGTAAGGCTTTTACTTGGTCTCATGGGTTAGCCACTGAACTCTCACCTATTAAAACGAGAAGTGCTCATAAGAAACAGGCGAGTTCTATTGCGACCGTAACTGGTAGTAATCTTTCTTCCCAGGATAGTGGGGCCCTTAGAGCGTTGAAGGCCCTGGCAAGGGAAAAGTGATGTTATTACTCTCATTGAATATAAGAGGGATTGGAGGCTCCCTCAAAGTGGCCTCAGTTCGTAGACTACTAGATCGTAGCTGACCTAACATAGTTTTCCTTCAAGAGACTCTTATGGATGAAAAGAAAGCGAGAGATTTTGTGTTCCAACTTCGTCCTTCTTGGGCTGCATCTGCAGTCAACTCTTTAGGCACTTCGGGAGGGTTACTGGTCACTTGGGATCCAGATGCCTTTGATCTGATTCCCTTTTTTACTGTTGGAGGTATTCTGCTAACAGGAAGCTGCATCCATTCAAAGAAGGAGTTAGCACTCCTAAATATCTACGAGCCTTGCAAAGATCGGAAAATTTTCTGGAATTCTGTTGCAAACATCGACATTCTCTCTACCCCAAACTTAATCGTAGCTGGAGACTTGAACTTCATCCTGTCCTCGGATGGAAACTAGAGGGGATCCTTTGTTCCGGGTTCAAATGAGTTTTATTTCATAGAATTATTATCCTCCTTGAAGTTGGTGGATCTCAAACCGACTATGTTGGTCCCTACCTAGTGTAATGGTCGTGTCGATCGCTCAATTGTTGCTCGAAGGCTGGATAGAGTTTTAGTTTCTGAAGGCTCCTTATCTACTTTAGGCCTGTCAAGAACTTGGGTGGAATACTCTTTCATTTCTGACCATGCTCCTATTCTTTTACAGTTGGAGAAGACGCCCCTTTACAGAGCCTGTCCCTTTAAGTTCAATTCACAATGGCTGCAAAGTACCGATTACATTAATCTGGTGCACACTTTATGGAAAGACCCCCGTTTTTTGGTGGAGGGTAACCAATAGCATCGAATTGTTTGGAAGCTAAAAGAACTCAAGCTTCAAACTAAATGTTGGATCAAAGAGGTTAAGATCTAAGAAAAATTACAAATGGAAAATTGGGAATCGGATATTGAGCAGCTGATTATAAAATTTGTTAGTGGTCCCTTATCAATGGAGGATGAAAGGTCTCGCAATGAGTTGGAAACATATAGAAACAAATTTCTAAGTGGAGAGGAGGAGGTTTGGAGAATCCATAGCAGGATAACCTGGATTAATAGTGGTGATGCTAACACAAAGTTTTTTCACAACATGGCTAGCCATAACAGGAACCGAAAGCATGTGTGGGAACTTGTCTCGGTTAATCGAGAAATTATTAGAGGGCAACAGGCGATTAAAGAGGAGGCGGTTCGTTATTTTAAAAAATTTTACAAAGCAAAAGAGAATACAAATGTTTCGGAGCTTGTTAGAATTTCCAGCCTTTACCCCAAGATGGTGACTGAGGATGAAGCAGAGATACTTTATAATCATGTTACTTTGGAGGAATTAAATTCTACTCCAGAAAATTTTTAAAAAGAAAGCCTTTACCCCAAGATGGTGACTGAGGATGAAGCAGAGATACTTTATAATCATGTTACTTTGGAGGAATTAAATTCTACTCCAGAAAAATTTTAAAAAGAAAGAAGCCCCGGGCCTGACGGTTGGACAACGGAGTTCTTCATCTTTTTCTTTGATCTTATGGGCGAGGATCTTCTCGAGATGGTGGAAGACTCGAGGAGAAAAGGTCAACTCTATAGAGGTCTTAACTCAAATTTTCTAGCCCTTATTCTGAAGGTAAGTAAGTCGTGATCCTTCAAGGACTTTAGACCAATTTCCTTATGCAATCTCATTTATAAATCGATCTCAAAGATCCTTGCAAATCAGATAAAGCCGATTCTGTCAAAGTGTCTTTCTTCCGAACAGTTGGGGTTTCTAAAGGCGAGAAGGATTCAAGATGCCATCGGCTCGGCCCATGAAACTCTCCATAGCATAAAAAAAAAAAAAAATCAAATCTTTGATCCTAAAATTAGATCTTAAAAAAGCTCATGACAGCGTTGATTGGGAGTTCCTAAGGGTGATTTTACTCACGGTAGGCTTCGAGGTAAAGCTTACAAATTGGATAATGTGTTGTGTTTCTAGTGCCAGCTTTGTTGCTTTAATCAATGGAGAAGCGACGAACTACTTTAAAAACTGGAGGGGACTTCGTCAGGGATGCCCACTATCCCCGTATCTGTTCTTATTGATTATGGAAGGGCTTAGCCTGCTACTGTCCAGAGGCAGCATTGATCATAGCATTTTTGGGATTAAGGTAACAAATCTTTTGAAAATTATTCATCTAATGTTTGTTGATGATGTTCTGGTTATGTCCAAGGCAGAACCATTGGAGTGGAGACGGATTATTGACATTCTACAAACTTTTTGTGGAGTTTCGGGCATTTGCATAAATTCCTCCAAAACATCAGTCCATTATTGGGGACTTGAAGACCGTGAGCTAACTCAACTGAAAACTATTTTACCTTTTACCGTTTCTGATTTAAACTCGGGCTTCAGGTATTTAGGCTACCATCTCAAGCCTGATGTATCAAAAGCGGAAGATTGGGCATGGTTGGTGGCAAAGATAGAAAAAAAGATAGGCCTCTGGTGCAACCAATGGATTTCAATTGGAGGCAGATTAATCTTGGTAAAATCCCTGTTGGAGAGCCAGTCCATCTACTGGATGTCGATGGAGTTGATTCTGAAAGCTGTTTTAAATCGGATCAGGCAATCCATGTTCGAATTCCTGTGGAGTGGTCAGAAGGCAAAGCATCGTATCCATCTCTGTAGATGGGATCTCCTGGCAAGACCCAAACGCTGTGGGGATGGGGGCTCAGGAACCTCTCAACTTTTAACACTGCTTTATTGGCAAATTCTTTCTGGAGGGCGTTAATGGAGGACAACATTTAGCATAAAATTATAGTGGACAAATACCTGGGGGATTTCTCAATGGTTGAATGGCTTCGTAAAAAAGCCCACAATCAATAGAAAGTGTCAAGTTTTTGGAGCGGGATGACAAAGAGCATTCATGTTATTTTACACTGGCTTCGGTGGAGCCCGGTCTCGGGGAATTCAGTGATATTAGGCAGGGACTTCATAGTTGGTCCGGAGAATAGCTCGATTCTATCCAATGAGCTGCGATTACACCTATTCGATAAGAACATTAAAGTTCTGAGCCAGGCCAAGGATCCCGTTTTTGGCTCCCCCATCCTCGACCTTTGGCGTACAAGCGAGTCTTTGGGATTGACCGAGCATAAGGCAGCGGAAGGGAACAATTTCATTAGTGCATTACGGAGCGCATGAATTACGCTTAGACCGGGGGAGGATTCCTTGGTTTGGGCTGGGGGGAATGGATCCGGCGTCATCTCTACTTAGAACCTTTATCAAGCTTTGATCAGCCCTTTAAACTTCCAATCCGAACATTCTTGGACACGAAACCTATGGAAATGGCCTGTACAACTCAAAATAAAAAAATTGTTTGGCTGGCAGCTTATGACAAAATCTTAACTTGGGATGTGCTTCAAAGGAAGGGATGGATAGGCCCGAGCATTTGTAGGTTATGCAACAACAACTTAGAACAGGTAAGCCACCTTTTTATAAACTGCCCTTTCAAAAAGGCGGTGTGGAACCGTCTGTACTCATTCTATAATTTAAAATTTCAGTGGGAGGGCACTACGGTTACCGACTGTTTTAACAAGTGGTCATTGAAACAAGCTGCTCCAGTGAGCCTGGCAGCCATCGTTTGTTGGAACATATGGTTTGAGAAGAATAAGGTAATTTTTGAGGATCACACTCCTTTTCAACTCTTGGTTATGAAAAGAATTACTGTCTCCTTTTTCTGGCAGTCTGCAGTTACGAAATTTATCCCAAGAAGAGTGTACAAATTTATCCTTATTAAGAGTGCGACTCTGGCGTGTTTCGACGAAGCGTCTCTCTCATCCAAGGAGTGTTGTGGAGCAGGTGGCATTTTCATTTTCAAGACTAATGCTTGAGGGTTACCAAATGGTATATGAATTGCGGAGCTGGAACCAACATAAAGGTTGAGCGCATGGGATTGTGGGCGTCACTTTTCTTGGTTTTACTTTGGGCGATTAAAAAAATTCAAATTTTGGGGGATTCGAAAGTATCGACTGGATAAATCAAAAGGGTAATCTCCAAGCGGTGAATATTGAAGGCTGGAAATTAAAAACGAAGAATCTGGTAAGAAAATTTGAAAACATTAGTTTCCAGCACATTTTCAAGGAGCACAATAAAGAGGCAGATCAGCTGTCCAAACATGTACTGAAGGAGCACAAGGGTAAACTGACAGTCTATCATTTGAAAAATGGGCAAGAAAGCATCAAAACCCATCTCAATATTTTCGAGAATTAAGCTTGTCAGGGTTGCTTTGTATGTTTTCTGATATTAATGCAAAAAACATCTTACACAAAGTATGGTAATTAGCAAGTAAATTTTAGTGGAGAGAGTTTATCTCCTGGTCAGTACAGTGCCTTTGCCTTCTCAGTTATAAGCACTGTCCCTTGTTCATGGGACTGATCCTTCTCTGTATCTCCCAATATCGATATAAATTTGTAAAAAAAATTATACAGATATTTTTCTTTTAAAAAAAAACTTAAATTTGTTATGTTACATGTTGTCACATTAGTCGGAATCATACACACTCATCATGAAATTTCTATTTCCAACTTAAATTTGTTATGTTACATGTCACATTAGTTGGAATAGATGAAGCATTAAAAGAAAAATATTAAAAAAATTAAGGCAACGGCTGTACTGTGTTTCAAAAGTACAAAACACTATCGCATGAATTGAAAATTACTATGTTCAAATTTCTTATCAAAATTTTTGCAAAAGAACAAAACACTATAGTATGGTGTTAAAATTGAAGGCTACTTTGATCTGATATCTGATGAAAATTTCAAATTCTTTCACCATCGCTTTACATAAATGAGGAATTGATATTAGAACAAACTCAAATTTATTTTCCCATATAAAGCTTATCTACTGGGTACTAAAGCAAAACATAACAGCATATATTCGCATGCGTTCTAAAGAAAAACATATATTCTGAACTGTTGATTTTATCCATTGTTCATCCATGAGGTAGTGGCGGTGTAGGTCTCATAGCTTGAATTGAGGAATCCTGAGGTCGAAAGTTCGAGCCTCTCTCACCGCAATTTATATTGCTTTGTCATTATACATGTTCGATTTTATATTGTTCATTTACATGTTCAGTATCCAATTCTAGTGGGTTATCCTAATCTGAGGAAGTCCAGTGGACCTTCATTTGGATATTTTGAAGAAGAGAAATTTACATATTTTGGAGAAGATAAATTCAGTTCTAGTCTAGTAGAGTTTCATTGACACAAAGTCACATAGCATCATCAATAATCATAATTCTCATAAAATTAAGCATGGATCACTATAATTGCATAATTCAGGTCATCATTTTAAGGAGGTCTCCATCTATCATTTTTCTCTCCTCAAGTGGTTTAGCCACTTTAAAAATTGTGGAGAAGAGAAATACACAGTGAGGTATCTAGTTTTAGTCCAGTAGAGTTTCATTGGCTTGCAATAATTACAAAATCCATTGACACAAAGTCACATATAATAATTACAAAATCCATTGACACAAAGTCACATAGCATCATCAATAATCATAATTCTCATAAAATTAAGCATGGATCACTATAATTGCATAATTCAGGTCATCATCTTAAGGAGGTCCCCATCCATCATTTTTCTCTCCTCAAGTGGTTTAGCCACTTTAAAAATTGTGGAGAAGAGAAATACACAGTGAGGTATCTAGTTTTAGTCCAGTAGAGTTTCATTGGCTTGCAATAATTACAAAATCCATTGACACAAAGTCACATATAATAATTACAAAATCCATTGACACAAAGTCACATAGCATCATCAATAATCATAATTCTCATAAAATTAAGCATGGATCACTATAATTGCATAATTCAGGTCATCATCTTAAGGAGGTCCCCATCTATCACTCTTCTCTCCTCAAGTGGTTTAGACACTTTAAAAATGTGCACTTTGTCATCTAGCATTATTTGTTGCATCATTGTGTCATTTCATGCAACCAACTTTACCTTTTCTCCCTTGGCACATGCACTTGCTTGCTCGGTGACATGTTGTGATGAATAGAGCTCTGTTGAAATATCTAGGAGGATGTGAAAGATTATGACATAAAATTCGTCGGCGAGACATGACTCATTCCCCTAACCATGTATTATAAATGGTGATGAAAATGCTCAAATCAAAGAGCATATCTCAAACGAATCCTTAATCTACAAACACAATTTGACCATCACAACAATCTTGCCCAAACTAAGTAAAGGGAATACCATGTTCCTTGTTCTTAAATTCAATTTTTTTCTTAACCTTTGAGGAAGGGAAGATTTTTTTCACTATGAATACATAATTTGTCTAATCACAACAAAATTAACCATCCAAATCATGTATCCCCAAGCAAAGCAAGTTTCTAGTAGATTAAGTGAAATCTCATTCCTACTCAATTTGAGCCTTTTGAAATTACCATAAAATGTAGTTGAGAGTTTTAAATCAATCACAAAATGCGTAAACAAGTCAAGCCTCTCCTACATGGCTTAAAAATTTGCTAGTGACCAAACTACCATCTATCAAATGGCACACACAAATTCCCTTGTTAGGCTCCACTAACGACTTCAATATCTCTTGAAGCTTAAAAGGCTAAGTATAGATATTTGATTGTATTCTCCAAGTCTTATTAAGCCTCAAGTCTAAACACTAGTGAAGCTATATTAAGCCAATTATAACCATCTAAAGGCATGTATTTGACAAAGGACTTTCACAAGCTCAATCTTTCTACTGAATCTTTGATGAGGTAACACTTAACTTAACCAATAACAATAGGGGATTAGAGTTTGATTCATCTCAAAAGTAAATTTATTAGAATTATTTAAATGAAGCGTTGCATTAACTACGTATGTGTAAACCCATTCTCTACTCTCAAACTAGAAGATATCTTGAAAGGTTCTAATTCCTTTGTGAAAAGCACAAAGCTAAAAAGTAAAGGCTGTTAATCAAGAGGTTTCCTTTCATTAAGAGTCACAAAGTTAAAAAGTAAAGGCTCTTAAGCAAGATGTTTCCTTTCATTAAGAGTCATAAGTGGCCACTAAAGGAAATGAATGTTGATAGAAATGGCATTCCTAAATGTGTTGACCCCTCAATAGCTTCCCCAATTTTTTAAGATTTGGAGAGCCCTCATGAGACTTTCTCTTTTGCACTATGTTTGATTTTGGTCAAATTTTGATATTTCCTTTGAAGCTTGATGCAAGAGTTTTGAAGTTTGCTTCTTACATGTTGTATTCCTCCGAGTATTTAGAGAATTATCAAGTCCAAACTTTGTTTACTCAGTTAATCTTATTTCTAAACTCATGGCTTTGTCAAAAGAATTTTGGCATCTGTTTTCTTTGGTTAGGAGTGCTTTCATTTTTTCCCTAATAAAAAATAACTTACTTTCATTTTTATTGAAGGTTTTAGAGGTTTCCAAAGTTTCTTCACGAAAAAGTCCCGAAAAGGCCTTTGAACTAGGTTTTTTGATCTTTTGGCCCTTTTCAAAAGTTTGTTTCCAAATGGGTTCTAAAAGACTTTAGGGCATTCCAAAATGTCAAACTTTTAGAAGTCTTTGAAGCTTTTAGAGGATCTTGATTCTTTATTTTGAAGGAATCGTGTGAAAACCTCTCCATATGTTATAACCTCAAACATTCAGATATGCTCAAACTCTTTGAGGACTTTTGCGAGTTTTCTATTGAAAAAGCTCCAGAAAGTATAAATCTTTTCAAGTACATACATAGAGTTTCAGACTTCAAGCCGATAATTCACCCCAAAATCATTGGATCCTTACAAATATTTTTTTTAAAGTTCCCTCAAAAAAACAAATATTAACCAATTTTTCGGGAGATTCTCAAGACATTTTTAAACTTTCATCTTTCGAGACATACATAAAACTTCCAGTAATGCTAGTATGTTGGCTTCTTTAGAAGCTACCACTTAAATAACAAATAACATCTTACAAATGACTTTGTTAGTAGTGTGGAAGCAATTGGTATTGCCAATGTACCTATTGTGTGAATTGCATAATGTTTTATGTGTGCTTAGGTTAAAAATGAATCTTTTTCAATTTCTCAATAATGCATATAAAATTATAAAGTTGAATTTTATAAACATATTTGTTATGAGAAGTTAGTGAAGCACAGTGGTAAAGTGGTGTCTAAATAACATTTATATAAGGATAATTTGTTTAAATTATAGGAGTGTTTATCTTCTTCTAGTCTTCCTAATGCCTTCTTAGTAACTTCTATTGATAGCTCTATATAAAATGAAATGTTATGCTTATAAATTACAAAATTAAAATCATTTGCCTATAATTATTGCCTTTGGTTATGTTTGTCTTGGATGTATGGTTAGTAAAACACACACATACTCATTTCCAAAATCCAAATCATGTCATGTAACTAAAAATTGCATGTCATGGATATAATACATAATGGTCTTTTTTGCAAAATGAAAATTCTAAATAATTACATTACCCAAATTTAAAACTGTTTTTTAAAATTTAATAATCAAGTTTTAGATACATTCATTTACTTTTATGTTTTTTTGGATATATATATATATAAACTTATTTTATTCACTAATAATAATGTATATAATTAATAATGATGTTGTTTCATTTTGTAAGAAGCATGGTATTAAACATGAAAATATTATTTTCTATATTCTTAAACAAACAACATTGCATAACATAAATATAGAACCATTTCTAAAATGTTTAGTTGTATATGCATGCTAAAAATATGCATTGAGTTGAATCAATAAATTATGTTGATTATATAATTAATAGGACATCTAGTAAAGTTGTTTTAAATATGAATATGGAGGAAGCTTAAAGTGTTAGGAAGTATAATTTAAAACATTTGCATAATTTTAGTTGTGAATTGTTTGTTCATATTTTTAAAAAAATAAGTGGTAGAAAGCATAATTTAAAACATTTGCATAATTTTAGTTGTGAATTGTTTGTTTATATTCTTTAGAAAATAAATGAAAAGTTGAAAGTCCAAATCATTTTTTTAAATAATATTTATCTATTTTTATGTGTTATTTGCGATGAGAATTCTTGTAATATTTTACATAATTATAGTATTTATGTTATGAATGTTTCATTTTTGTCTTCATCTTTTGAAGTTCATCTTTTTTCCTTCAAGGTCTATGCAAAGGCTATTTAAGTTGATTTCAGAATATTCTAATGTTATCTATGTAAAGGTATGCAAAGGCTATTTAGGTTGATTTCATAATATTCTAATATTATCTATGTAAAGGTTACTTCAAGGTCTATGCAAAGTTGTTTATGTAAAGGCTACGTGAAGGTCTATGGAAAGGTTGTTTAGGTTGATTTTGTTTATTTAAAGGTTGTTTAGAATATTCTAACGTTTTTATTAATATGAATGATTCTCACAAAATTTAAAGAGAACTTCGAAATTTACTTTTACATATGAAGGCATAATCTGTTGAATTTAGTTTATGGAGAAGAAACGTTCGATTAGAGTTATAGCATACCCATTTTCAAGCATCCCTGTCATTCTTTACTGAGCTCATACTGGCCTAGATTCGTCCACAAAGGAAACTATATACAGATAACAGCATATATTCTCATGGTTTTTAAAGCAAAACCTATATTTAGAATGTGATGTTCTATTTCTTGGAGATTTTAGTGGTCATCAACGGGGTGGTGGCGTAGTTGGTTAGCGCGTAGGTCTCATAGCTTGCACTGAGGAATCCTGAAGTCGAGAGTACGAGCCTCTCTCACACCATTTGTATATATCTCTGACATTATAGATGTTCGATTTTATTGCTCATCCATAAATTTTATTCTGTACAGCCATCTGCCGTTTTTCATTTTACTCTGTCCAACTTCTCGAGTTGCTTGAAGGCATCTTTCTGGTTAGCCTAAGAAAAAATTGTTTCAGGAATTTCCATTCAGTTTCAGGGGAAATTGCTTAAAGGCATCTTTCTGGTTAGCCTAAAAAAAATTGTTTCAGGAATTTCCATTCAGTTTCAGGGGAAAATACAAATAGAGCAAACCAGACCATGCATCATTGAAATTTATTTTCCCATCTTAAGCTTACCTTGTAGAGTCTGCTGAATTCAGGTTATGGGGAAAGAAGCGTTTAATTAGTGTACCACAAATTTTGAAAACCTTAAAGGTGATGTACAAACTAAGGCATTGAAAATTACTTTGACTTGGTCAATAATCTTTGTGAGTATGATTTTGGCATGATTTATACAAATTATTATTTTTTGTTGTTCAAAATTTATTTTTGAATGCATTTTTTGTTTTTCAAAATCCATGTTGAAAAATTAATAAGACATTTGGAATATACACAAATAATCAATCAAATCTACAAATTTAACAATTTTTTTGCAGGATGCAGAGTTTCATAAAATTGTAAACAATTTGATGACATTAGGTTTTAACATTGCGACAAAATTCTTTGCCAAACAAACTTATATGGTGTTGTGGAAGGCAAGGAAAAAAAGCCTAAGCTTTACCAAGGTGAAACCCAAAGGCGACGCTGTAGATCTTAAAGGTCGTAATATAAAGATTAACTAAAGCAAACTTACAATAGGAATTTAAAGAAAAAAACAGCAAATCAATTGAAGGAACAAATGTAATTTCATGTTTATATTGTTGACCTCCATGTTTAGAAAAGATATGAAAGGCTCCAAAAATTGGTGTATGCGGTTGAGAGTGGCCAACACACGGTATTCTTTAGTAAAAGGCAAAAGAATAGTTCGTTGTGTCTTGACCAGAGGGCTCCGTGTCTAAGCCTTTCGGCTTATTAACACCCCTATCTTTGTCCAGTATCCACAATGTGGAACAGTTCTATAGTGACCTAACTGACCTTCTCCATTTAATTTTGGTGAAAATTTGTTTTATCACCACGTTCCTCCTCTCTACTATCTTCCTTAATATGTTCACCAATCCCTACATAAAATCATGAAATTTGAAATTTGTCCAGGGGAGTCATTGTTCAAAGGGTTTTTGGGGTTCTTACGACTGTAAAATATTGGTTGTTATGTCTATGACTCTAATCTTATTAAGGTATGGTATACTACTTTATTATTTATTATGCGTATGAAGAATTATAATGTTCATAAAATGTTATGTTATAATATAACATATATGTTATAATATTATATTATAATATTTCAATAAAATAATAATTAAGTAGTTAGAATAAATGGAATTAAAATAAAATAATCAAAAGTAATTATTAATTTTTGTTCACTAGATGTGATTAGAGTTTTTAGGATCTTTGAGTATGACTTAAAATTGTTTTTGCTTGGTTAAGAGCTAGTCTTAGAGACATCTTTTAGGAGTCTAGGAGTCTGCCCATGACAAACCTAGAGACATCTTTCCCCTTATGGACCACCAACAGGGATGCATCTTGCAAGAGTGAAAGTCTTCCCCCTTACAAACCACTCCCCAAAGTCTGCCCCTCACCTTACGGACCACTCCCCAAAGTCTGCCCCCTTACGGACCACCAACAAAGATGCATCAAGTTTGCCCCCTTATAGACCACCAACATGGATGCATCTTGCAGGAGTGAAAGTCTTCCCCCTTATGGACCACTCCCCACTGATGGAAGCCTTAGTTATAATAAGTTTTGTTTCCCTCCAAAAAAGAAATTAAAAAAAATTTCTCTGTCTTTTGTTTTCATTTTGGTTTATGTTTTGTTTCCCTCCAAAAAAGTTATTAAAAATTATTCTCTGATAGCTCAAATACCTTAATGAAATATATAAGTTCTCACTATCACTTACTTTAATTTTGGTTATGTTTTTTTTTTCCTTGGATTTTTGTAGAAAGTTGAAGCTTTTACGATAGCTTACTCATTTAAAAGCTCAACATGTCACTTGTGGAAATTGAACCTGGGTACGGTGGGAAACACCTCTCGGGCTAAACCCAATAGAACTAATTTTTATTTTTTTAATTTTGGTTATGTTATTTAAACAATAACTCAAATACCTTAATGAAATATATAATTTCTAACTATCATTATCACTTGCTTTTAAGTACCAATTTTGTTTCTTTTTTTTAGAAATTTTATTTTAGAAATTTATATGGAGAATTTTTTTGTGAAAGCCAATTTTAACTTCTTTTTTTTTTTGTTTACATGTTGACATTATTGATATTAGCTCTTTTATTTTACTAGTTGTCAATCAGTAGTGAGGATAGTAATCATTGGTTGTTATTTGGATGTGAATTGTGTGTATTCAGACCCAGACGAGCTCCAAATGCCATAACTTCAGCAACGGATGCAATGTGAAACCGTGTTGTTTAAAAAAATAAAAAGAGATTCTTGTTGATTGTGCTCAGAATTATCACATAGTGGTGGGCACCTGATGTATCATCAACGATTATGAGGTTCTCATCTACCATCTCCAAGAACTTCCTAATTGGCAACGAATCTGATTGGATCCTCTTCACCTCCTCATGTGCCATATTTTTGACAACAACACTTTCACATAGCACCTTCTCTAAATGGTGGCTTCCTCCTCACAGTAACAAATCATGCCTCTCCTCGTACGGATCTGATAGACAAACCCAAAACACACTAATGCAAACATATCACATCAATACACTCTCAACAAACTACTCTACTCTCCTCCTAATGTTATCGGGCACTCCAGTGAGGGAGTTACGCCCAGACCTTCTCTTATACCATGATAAAATGAGAGAGTAGAGATTACACATCAAAATAATAAGTAGATTAACAATTGGTAGTTGTTAATATACAACATTCAATAATAAACTAGTTAATTATGAATTGTTGGTGTATCCCGAGGAAATATTTTTTGATTGGATTGCAACTTAAAGAAAGATTTAATGAACAGAGACTGGATGATTGCATGAGATCAGAGGAGATTTGTTTTCCTTAAATGAAACGGATTGCAATGCAGATCTGGAGCATCCACCCCTATATGCATATCTTAGAAAATTCATTGTAACAGAGGCTTAGTAGTTGAATGCTTTTAATTTGATAGGATAGGTAGCTGGACAAAAAACCCTAAGATTCCTCTTGTATAAATAGATGCTTATGCGCCTGAATGAGGTTGTTGAACATGATGTTGTGGAACATAATGTTGTTGAACAATTGATAGTTGCATATTAGTATTTTCTGAGTTAGTTGTTATTTGCCTATATCAGTTGTAGCCATTTACATTTGAATGAATATAACAGAGGGATATTGATCCAAATGCATGGAAGTGTTGTTGTGTAACTATTCTCTATTATTATGAGTTTTCATGAATGCATGAGTTATACTGTGAACGAATGAATCTATGAAGGGTTGAACAAGTTTCAATTGTTTCTCTTCCTTGAGCTAATGCAAGGAGTGCATATTGTACGCAAGGAGGGTGTTTAACAGAGTCTTTTGACTCAAAGCTTAGAAGAGATAGCATGAACTTTCATATGTAGAGTGTGCATATCATACGCAAGGAGTGCATTGACAGAGTCTTTGACTCAAAAATCTCAGGAGGAATAACTTGAGTTTTCTCGTGAAAGAGCACGGAGATATGTTGTAAGGAGTGCACAGATCCGAAATTTGACTAAGTGTCGAAGCAACCCTCTAAGGAGTCAAAGGGTTCGATAAACAAAGCTCAAGAGAGATGGGGAGAAAGAATGTTCAAAGGGGGAGAAGCTCTGAAGGTTTAACGAGTTATCAACCAAGATCCCTTCAGGAGGAAGCAGAGTCATTCCAGACCGTCAGATCTGGAAGAGTTGTGAGGTGGTTAGCCATGAGTTTCTTTGGAAATCCGTGGAGTAATGGAGTTCGTCTGAGCCATCGATCTGAGGGGGGACACGTGGCGTAAATCCGTGGAATCTAGGTGAAAGCACTCCGGGAGAAAATGAGGGTGGAGTGGCCAAAAATATCGAAGCCCGAATACTCAAAGTGATTTGTAGCTGTCAATCTGTGGGACACACGCATTGATAGATCGTTGACTTTGGGTGAAAGAACTCCGGGAGAAAACGAGGGTGGAGTGGCCAAAAATCCTGAAGCCCGAATAGTCGAAGTGATTTGTAGTCGTTGATCTCTGGGAGACACACGTCGACAGATCGTTGACTTTGGGTGAAAGCACTCCGGGAGAAAGCAAGTGTGGAGAGGTTGAAACTCCAGAAGCCCAAATAGCCGAAGTGATTTGTCGTCGTCGATTTGTGGGAGACATGCGTCGACAGATTGTTGACTTCGAGTGAAAGCACTCTGGGATAAAATGAGTGTGGAGAGTTTGAAACTCTCGAAGCCCGAATAGCCAAAGTGATTTGTAGTTGTCGATCGGTGGGAGACACGCGTCTATAGATCATCGACTTCGGGTGAAAGCATTCTAGGAGAAAGTGAGTGTGGAGAGGTTGAAAATCTCGAAGCACGAATAACCGAAGTGATTTATAGTCGTCGATCTTCAGGAGACATGCGTCAACAAATCGCGTACTTTGGAAGCAAGGATAAAGAACAACCGAAGTCTCAAGTTAAACCAGGACCATTGATCGGGTAGGACACATGGTGCATGATCCTTAACTTCGGAAGAAAACGCTCCAAGAGAGAAGGCTGCAGGAATGTTTGAAGCTCCCGAACGCCAAAGTCTCGAAGGTGACCTGAGTCATTGATTTGGACAGATGCGTGGCGCTTGATATCGAACTCCGGGTATAGACTACTCTCAGGAAAAGTGGAGGTTGGAACATTCAGAACTCCAAGAGCGCGGAGTTCCGAAGTAGATCTCGATCGTTGGTTGCGAAGGGGAATGTGGACCATAGATATGGTCTCGGTTAGAGTCCTAAAGTTACGAAGTGCCCAGGAGGTTAAGCCCCGGGTCACAACCCAAGGTCACATGCAAAGAGGGGCTAGCGGAAGGAGATATCGCCCGAATTTCAAGTTTATAAAAGTGATAAAGAAGGGGGGGGCACGGGTTCCATAAGACCTGCGCCTAAAGACAAAAAGGGGCCTGTGTAATTTGTTCCAGGGGCTACTGAAGGCCCGAAAGAGATAATTCAGCTCAGGAGATTAAGATTGTTGACCGGGAGGTCACAAAACCCTTAGGAGGGAAGGGGGGTCTCCATTAAGTGGTATCATAGCCTAATTTTGTTTTCAGGTAGCAGAAAAAGAGATCAAAGTTGTACTCTGTGTGTGATAAATAGTTAGCACAATGCAACCAAGGAGACGCCTGGATCCACCTGTAGCCAATCAGGCTGTAGAAATAGAAATGAGAGAGATCTGTGCTAGGTTGGAGGCGATGGAGGCATCACAGAGGAGAGCACCTGATGCTGGAGACATCAATGATGATGAAAGTGAAGAGATAGAGATCGAAGAAGAAGTTGCAGGGGAATATGTGATCGAAGAACGCTTACTGAAAGTTGTTGTGATGTTGGGAGCTAGAGAAAAGATAGACATCCCAATGTATGAAGGCCATTTGGATGCTGAAGAGATGTTGGATTGGATAAGATCCATGGACAAGTACTTTAATTATGACGATGTTGATGAGGAGAAGAAGGTGAGACATGATGCCACCAGGCTAAAAGGACATGCAACACTATGGTGGGATGAACTGCGGGCTGATAGGAGGAGCAAAGGCAAGCAAAAGTTAAATAATTGGGACATAATGGTATCCAAACTGAAGGATAAATTCATACCCAAGGATTATCAGATAAATCTGTTCAGGAAGTTGCAAAACCTGAGACAGAAGGGCATGACAATGAAAGAGTACACAGAGGAGTTCTACAAGTTGAATATCAGGGTTGGACTATTGATACTGAGAGGGGGGTGAATCAGTATCAAGTACAATTTAAAACCTTTTTCAACTTATACTTAATCCATTCAACTATATCCAATGAGCAATGAACAATAGTATAAGAGTTACACCAATACACCACAATACACCATGCACAATATATGAGAAATAA
>JZKD02S1604021.1:32070-50686 GCA_000966675.3 Picea glauca | reverse complement strand
AGTGGGCAAAGTGACCTAGAAGATGTTTTTAAGGAAGCTACTTGGAGAGTATAAATAAGAGGAAAGGCTCTCTCATTTTACATCACACTTGAGAATATTGAATATATATAGGTGTCTGAGGTAACCAAAGGATATCTAGATGAATTTCTAAGGGAAGGTGAAGAAAAGAACGTCGGAATTCAAGGAAGGATAAATTATTTTGATGATGCTTTCTAAGGTATGTTATGTATAGGTCATCTCACCATTTTCTCAATAAATTGTTTTATAGAACGAATCAGACTATGAAATTTCTATGTCATTGAGGAAACATATCCAAGCATCTGTGGTAAAAAATTCAGCATGTGGGTCATTTTATTTTTGGAGTTACACCCCGTGGAAAATAGGGTTTGTGGCTAGTCTTGAAACTAGTCTAAAACAGGTGTTTCGGGTAAAAACGTCATAATTTATTCATAGCAGATCCAAATTGAGTAATACAAAATGTGTTGGTTAGAGTACAGTATGTAGTATGTTTTGTAACAGTTTCATATCGATTCAATAAATATTCCGTGTGGGGCATGCTCTACAACGTCGCTCTCTAGAATAAGCCAGAATTCAGCAAGGTATGCCATTTTTGCTATAACTCTTTTTATGAGAGGTTCCAAGTAGTGAAACCTGGAGGAATTTCATAAAACCCACTGAAGAACAATGTATATCAGTTTTATATCTTTATTCATTACAGGTACAAAGTTATGATTATTTCAAGTTAGGGTTGTTGACTAATTCAAAACTAAGCATGTGAGACTAAAGAAAAGTTTGATGAAAATGCTAGTCTCTTGTCGTTAAAGTTAAGGAAGGTTTGCAGGAATGTGATCATATACACTAGGTCTATTACAGAGTTACAAATCACATTTGTATGATGAAATTGATGAGGGCATTTGACTAAGGTACATGTCGGGTACATGGTTGAGACAAGTAGTTGATGAGTTGGCACATACATGAGCTGTATAGTTGATGATGTTGGTACATATTGATGAGTCACAGTTTATGAGTAGTTGATTACATGTTGGTTGGTACAGGTTGGTGCATGATTGATGCATTTTTTTATGGTACATGCTTATTACAGGTTGAGGTACAGGTTGGTGCATGGTTGATGCACTTGTTTATGGTACAGGTTGATTACAGGTTTAGGTAAAGGTTGATGCATAGTTCAGGTTATTGGTACAAGTTGTTTGGTGCAGGTTGATTGGTATAGGTTTACAAAAGTATATCTCATAGTGATAGTGTGACAATGGTTCCATCATTCTACTTATACATCAGGGCGGTTGGACAGAGCAAGGAAAGGTGGTTGTAGCCGGAGAACATAGAGGGTTGTAGCCTCCTTCTAGTTGTAGCCAGAGAATTGGGGAGTTGGAGCTTCCCTCAGGTTGTAGCTTGAGAAACTAGGGGGTTGGAGCCTCCTTCCAGTTGCAGTTGGAAAACAAAGGAAGTTGGTGCTTCCAATGAATGTAATTCTTTAAGACATATAAGAAAAAGAATTATGTGGTTTTCTCTTGCTTTGGGTTTCCATGTAAAAAACTGGTGTACTGTGTATGTGTATGACTGTTCATTTGTTCATTGTTTATTTACTCTGTAGTTATTGGATGATAATGCTACATTGATATAAAACTTGGATTATATGGTTAAAAAGGATTAAATTTCTCTATTACTGATTCACCCCCCCTCTCAGTAATCCAACAGAAAGCACTCCGGGAGAAAACGAGGGTGGAGTGGCCAAAACTCCCGAAGCCCGAATAAATGAATTGATTTGTAGTTGTCGATCTCTAGGAGTCACACGTCGACAGATCATTGACTTTGGGTGAAAGCACTCCGGGATAAAGCGAGTGTGGAGAGGTTGAAACTCACGAAGGCCGAATAGCCGAAGTGATTTGTAGCCATCGATCTGTGGGAGACACGTGTCAAAAGATCGTTGAATTTGGGTGAAAGCACTCCAAGAGAAAGAAAGTGTGGAGAGGTTGAAACTCTCGAAGCCCAAATAACCGAAGATATGTGTAGCCATCGATCTGTGGGAGACACGCATCGACAGATCATTGACTTCGAGTGAAAGCATTCTGAAAGAAAGCGAGTGTGGAGAGGTTGAAACTCCTGAAGCCCGAATAATCAAATTTATTTATAGTCGTTGATCTGCAGGAGACACACATCAACAAATCGTGTACTTCGAAAGTGAGGAGAAAACAATGTCGAAGTCCCAAAGTAAACCAAGATCGTTGATTGGGAAGGATGTGTGGCACAGGATCCTTAACTCCAGAAGAAAACACTTTGGGAGAGAAGGTTGCAGGAACGTCCAAAGCTCCCAAACCCCGAAGTCCCAAAGTGGACCCGAGCCCTTGATTTGGACAGAAGCGTTGTGCCTGATCTAGAACTTCGAGGAAAAGTGGAGGTTGGAACATTCAGAACTCCCAAAGCATGGAGTCCCGAAGTAGATCTTGATCGTTGATATGGTCCCAGTTAGAGTCTCGAACTTGCGAAGCGCCCAGGAGGTTAAGCCTTGGGTCACAGCCTGAGGTCACATGCAAAGAGGGGCTAGCAAAAGGAGCTCACACCTGAATTTCAAGTTTATAAAAGAACTAAAGAAGGGGGGGCATGGGTTCCATAAGACCTGCGCCTAAAGAAAAAAATTGGCATGTGTAATTTATTCCAGGGGATACTAAAGGCCCGAAAGAGCTAATTCAGCTCGGGAGATTAAGATCCTTGACCGGGAGGTTGCGGAACCCTTAGGAGGGAAAGGGGGTATGCATCAAAATTTATTGTTTTTAACAACTATATTATGTCATAGGCTTGGTTTCCTATACTTTATAAACATCACATTTATCAAGATAATGCACAAATATTTTATTTTATTAATCTTCGAAATCCAATTTATTAAAATTACAATTTTTAATTATACAAAATAGATTCAACATCATTAAATATCCATAATAAAATTGATTTAATACATTTAATGCAATTATATACATTGCAGTTATAAAAATAATGTAAAAATGTTTCATTTTATTAAGAGTTGAAGTCTAATTTGTTAAAACTATAATTTTTTCATAATACAAAATGTTTTATCTTATTAAATTTGAAAATCCAATTTATTAAATTTATCATACAAAATAGATGTTCAACAGTTTAAAACATTAAAATATTGACAACACATTTAATTTGTTTGCAGTATATAACTAAATGTATAACATGGACATTATTATTTTTTATATTATTTAATATCCAACAATCCCTCTACACGATCCAAACATTCTTAATATGTTACCACTATTAACATAATATTTATTAATATTCACATAAATTTAAGTGATATAGTTTTACATTTTTTTCATGTTAAATGGCATCATTATTAGATACTTAGTTTGAACATTCCATCTACGTCTCTTAGAAAAAAAATGGTACTCAATAATAAACTTAAAGAGATCTCATGATAAGACAACAAAAATAATAAAAAAGACATAAATAAACAAGAACAAAATACCACTTATTTTCAATGGAAAATTGAGCAATGTATCGAGAAAAACCACTCGAAAGGATCAACATCTTTTATTTATTAGCAAAACATATACATCAATATTTAACTTATCTCTCTTGTTTTCCTATGGGTGGGCGAGTACACATACATATGCTCTCATAGAAGAAGGTAGATAAATACCATGGGATACTAAAAAAACAATGGGCCCAAAACCAACATTGTATACTAAACACATTTGACTCATTCCTCGAGTCAAGGTTAGCATATCCCACTTGAGACCAAATATAAAATTGGACGAAGTTTGGCTCACCACTTTGTGATGACCTATTGAATATCCTCCTTGATAATGCTAAAAGGGAGGATCTTGGAAATGCCATACTGATATGCGCAGAGGGTGACACAAACGTTATGGAAATCACATTCAAATTTCAGATAGTCCTCATACTTGTTAATGAGGTTGTAGAGTATGTGGAATCAATTATTTTTACCATTGTTGGAAATCAGTATTATTCACTTGACCTTCTTATCCTTTCTCTATTGCATCTCTTTATTGCAGCTGTAGTTGTGGCCCGATGGTGGCTTCCACATTATCTTGGCCAAGAAGAGTAACATCCAACTATGATTGTGTGCATCCATGTAGTCCTGGATGAACTCATTCATCAAGTAACGTGCCCAATGCATATTGAATCCTTGGGCGCATTACTCTACGATAATTATTACCCCCAGTCAGCACTCATAATGATTACCCCCATGGCGCATACTAAGTCATAAAGGAACAATAAAAAACATGAAACATTCAACTTGTATCCATGCATTCATTCCTAACATCCACATAAGCGCTCCACAAAATACTACATAATGTGAGACATACATTCCGACTGGAATCCATAAGATATAGAGACAAATGTTATTCATGCTTCATTTACTAATTCGACATCATTCAAATACATGTTAATCCACAAAGGGCCGAAGTCTTCTCAGAGAGAATTCAAAGTGAAAAAGAGACCAACAAAACGTTGCTATCTCGATCTAGTTTGTCTCTCATATTCATGTAATATCTCCGAACAACTAGTGAAACAAAACACATCAAGCAATACTACAATGTGTAGTTGGAGCTCTAACTCATCTATAACTAACATAATGATGAAATCTTTGTTAACCTAAAACCCAATGCTTACATATCGACATACATTTCGCTTATGTCTATTGGAGCATGGTAATCATAACAACCTTGCGAGCTCACCCACAACCTCAACCATGAGCAGTAGGGTTGTTACAAAAATAGTTACAATCATTACTAAAGATATTTGAGGATTTGGTATGCATGCGATCTCTCCAAATCTTTGTGCACAGTACAAAACAGGTTGGAAAACACAGTAGATCACTAGTTGGCTCACACACTACATCTTGGTGACGTGTGGTAAAAACTCTTGGTCGAGCGCACAATACTGACTTGTGGTGCATGCACATTCTTTCCAAAAACTTAGGGTGCCAACACAAAGGCGTTGTTTAATTATTATTTTATCCTTTTTAATATCAACTTATCTTTTCCAGTAATCAACATGTCATCAATATATAATAATAAGACAATGAAATTTCCATTTTTATCTCTTTTAATGTGTATACAATGATCTACATTTAACCTTTTAGAACCATGACCATGCATAAAAGAGTCAAATTTCTTATACCATTGACGAGGGGCTTGTTTCGTCCCACATAAACCCTTCTTCAACCTGTAGACCGAATTTTCTCTATCTTTTTTAATAAATCCTTTTGGTTGCTCCATATATATCTCTTCCTCCAAATCTCCATGGAGGAAGGTTGTGTTGACATCTATTTTCTCCAATTCTAAATCTAGAGCAGCTGCAAGACGAAGTACTACTTTTATTGATGACAATTTGACAACAAGAGAGAAAATTTGTGTAAAAGCAATACCTTTCTCTTGCACAAATGCTTTCATCACTAGCCTTGCTTTAAATCTTTACCGATTTTCCTTGCCTTCATGTTTTATTCAATACACCCACTTGTTCTTTAAAACCTTTCTTCCTTTTTTATGTTCCACCAAATCCCATGTCGTATTATCATGTAGGGATTTCATCTATTCTTGCATATAGCCTTTCACCATTTCATACTATTTTCTCCTTCGCATGCTTCCTAAACTCAAACAGACTCACCTTCATCAGTCAATAAAATACATTATGAGGGGGGATACCTTTCCGAAGGCCTATGTGGCCTGTTAGACCTGGGAATTGATAAATTTTGAGGCATGATTTCTTCTAATGGATGTTAATTTTGTTGTTATTAATGTTCTTCTTTTTTTGTTCCTTGTTTTAATTTTGTTGCAATGGTTGCTCATTATTTCCAACAGTGTCTTCTTGCAATGGCAACTAATTTTCTTGTTGTTCTTGAATTTCAAAAACATTGTGCATCTCCACACCTTTGTTAGTACTCGTTCTTCATTAAAAATGACATCCCTACTTCTAATAACTCTCATTTTTAGAAGATCCCACAACTGGTAACCTAACTCATTATCAACATATTTAAAGAAAATGCATTTCATTCACTTTTCATCCAAATTGAACCTTTGTTTGTAGAAATATGCACATATGCTTTACAACCAATTTTTTTTAGATGAGTGTAATTTAACCCCTTATCGGTCCATACCTTTTCACAGATTCCATCATCTAACGAGGTTGTGGGAGAGAGATTTATTAAGTAGAAATCTATATGATCAACCTCTGCCCAAAAATATTTAGGCAAATAAGGATTTGAAAGCATACTTCTCACCTTCTCCATTATTGTCTGATTCATTCTCTCAACCATTCCATTTTGTTGTGGGGTGCACCCAAAGCTTTATACCATGTTTACTACAATATTCTTCTAAGGATTTAGAAAAATACTCTCCACCATTATTTATTATATTACATCTTAATAATTTGTTAATTTCCCTTTCAACAAAAGAGTTCCTAGAACTTTATCCTTTCTGTTGATAGGGAAATCCAACACCTATTTTAATGCATCACCAATAAAAAAATAACAAAATAAGCATCCCTTCCTAAATTTACATTAATTAGGCAAAAAAATCATAATGTACGAAGTGTATCTTTTTAAGGTCTATCCCTTTATAAATGATACCATTTTCTGTCTACCGATAGTACAATGTTCTCAAAGTTTAAATTCTGCATGTTTGATGTTAGGAAAAAGTTTTTGTTTAACAAGGATTTTTAAGCCTTTTTCAATCACGTGCCCAACTATTTTGTGTCACAAATTTGTTGTAGGATCCTCTTTGTAACTGTAGCAACAATATCTTATTTTTATAGTTTTGATTTTAATGTGTACAAAGTGTCTCTTTTCTTCCCCTTTGCAACAACCAATTTACAATTTTCTATCATCTTCTTTTTCCAAAACACTATCTACAATATCTTATTTTTATAGTTTTAATTTTAATGTGTAAAAAGTCTCTCTTTTCTTCCCCTTGTAACAACCAATTTACAATTTTCTATCTATCTTCTCTTTCCAAAACACTATATGGCAGCCTTCATCATCTAACTTCTTGACTGAAACCAAATTCATTCCACGATCTACTACATGTCAGACGTGTTTAAGAAAAGTAATAAGACCATCTTTTGTCTGTGTTTATTAGAACATCTCCAGCTACTTCAATATTACAAAGGATTTTATTACCTAAAAAAACCTTACCCATATTACCAGATCAGATTTATAAGATATGAAATTTTATGTGCTTGGGGTAGCATGGTAGGAAGCTACATAATATAAAATCCAACAACTAAGTTCATCATGGGGTAGCATGGTAGGAAGCTACCGGATAGAACAACTAAGTATTTAAGGCTGAGTCCTCTGCGGGCAAAAGAGGCTTTAAGCTGAGCGAAGTTTAAAAAGGGCGCAGGGATGTTGCTCAAAACCTCGCTAGCATTGGATATCCTTCCTTCCCTGCGACCTGTTTTCACGAGCCAGAACGGTCCTTTACTCTGCATAAATATGGTCAACAGCCATGTAATTACTCTGCATCGGGTTGCGAATACAAATACTTTCCTTAATTACAGACCATCACAATTTTGATCTTAAAAACATGAAGACAGACACGAAGGAATGGACACATAGTTTAGAGTAAAGAAGCTACTGTTAGTTCTGGATGAGAAAATATATAGTACCGCCGCAACAACAGCATCTCGAGCAGAAAGTGAAAGGATGTACTTCTGGACAGATTTTCTCTAATTCAGCCTTCGCATCGTCTATAACTTTGTATCCACGAAGGGAGAGAATGGGGATTGCGTCCTTTTCTGCCACGTTATTTTGAGTAGAGTTTAACAGAATCGATCCGTCACAACCCTGCAGTAACAGACAGACAATTCAGTATATTGCTATTACAAACAAATATTATTGATGAAAGCATACATTCAGAGAGACATGCCCTCACAAAACAATCGTGAAAGTGCATCCTCAGAAGAGGAGCCGCCAGAGTTATATCTTTCTCTATGTATTTCCCTACTACTTTTTCAACGGTGCTCTCGGCCGATGGGCAACTCCTTTTATAGAAATCATGCCTGAGATTTCCAGCCTCACACCATGTCACTGAAGATAATATGGGCAACTCCTTTTATAGAAATCGCCAATCGTAGCCTGGTCGAATCAGGTTTCTGTTTGTTTGTGTTAATTGGTAGTGCAACGGTTATACTCCCATTTTCGTTTCCAGCCGAATCCAACTTAATTTAACATCAAAATCTTGTGGTTGGTTGCAACGAGAGTGTTAATTATAACAAAATCGACAGCCTCTGCCGACTTCACATCCATGCTTTACATATAAATAAGTGATATGCCCCTGGCACTTTTAAAAAGAATATAATACTCCATATTTTTCCCTCGGCGCTTGGAATATCCTTTGCATATGCATCGAAGCAAAGTTCTAGGAACTGCGCCTCATCTTGTATGTTGAAATATATGTATTTAAGTTGGGGAACCTTTACTAACAAAGGGCCTCTTATACTTACCTCGGTAGGGATTTCAGGCTCGATCGCATGTTGGTCCTCTACTGCCTGGAATTTCCTTCATGATTTGGGCTTGCTTACAGAAGCCATTATCCTGGTTGATTGCTTGGAACCACCAGTTTTTTGTGCTGCCACAATTTTCTGATGAGATGTGCTCAGGTATCACCGTAGGGTTGTGTGCAACAAATTCCCAACATCGATTCACTAAAATCTATAATTCTCTTGGCGTTTCGGTCACCCTACACTCTTCGTTCTACGATCTTCTTTCGGCTCAACACTTTTCTCTCTCTGCGAATAACGAATGGAATTGGTGCATTCGAGCGTTCAATACCTGTTGGGTGAATTTCCCCCACGATACCCAACTAATCTTTTTATCTAGGAATGTGCTCAATGTTAATTTCGTTCAACTATAGGTTCTACTACCATAATTATTAGTGTTCCATGGGGGATTATTTACATAAACGATTCTAATTCCCCATGCTATCATCACCTATCCTAGTGCTAACTACCTACCTCTCCACCATTTCCTTCTGTGTATTGGCAGCAAACTATGGGGTCCAGTCGTTTCATACTTTGGTTTGTACTCGGGCATTTGTACATTAATATCCTTCGAATCTTGTAAATCAATTTTAGGTACGACCTATATATCTCATCCTGCCTTATTTTTTTGACTTGTCTAATCTGTCTAATTATTATGTTTTTTTACGAATAATTTACCTCACCAGAGACGTCGTTAAAATAACAAAGACCATAGGTTTCATGCAAGTCATAAAGGAACAATAAAAACATGAAACATTCAACTTGTATCCATGCATTCATTTCACATTCACTCCTAACATCCACATAAGTGCTCCACAAAATACTACATAATGTGAGACATACATTTTGATCGGAATCCATAAGATACAAAGACAAATTTTATTCATGACTCATTTATTAATATTGACATCATTCAAATACATGTTAATACACAAAGGGTTGAGGCCTGCTAAGAGAGAATTCAGAGTGAAAAAGAGACCGAAAAAATGTTGCTATCTTGATCTAATTTGTCTCTCAACAACTAGTGAAACAGAACAATCAAGCAATACTACAATGCGTTGTTGGAGCTCTAACTCATCTATAACTAACATAATGATGAAATCCTTGTTAACCTAAAACTCAATGCTTACATATCGACACACACTCCACTTATGTCTATTGGAGCGTGGTAATCATAACAACCTTGTGAGCTCACCCACAAACTCAACCATGAGTAGCAGGGTTGTTACAAAAATAGTTACAATTATTACTAAAGATAGTTGAGGATTTGGTATACATGTGATCTCTCCAAGTCTTTGTGCACAGTACAAAACAGGTTGGCAAACAAAGTAGATAACTAGTTGGCTCACGCATTACATATTGGTGTCGTGTGGTCAAAAGTCTTGGCCAAGCGCACAGTACTGACTTGTGGCGCACACACATTCTTTCCAAAAACTTAGGGTTTCAACACAAAGGAATTGTTTAATTATTATTTTAGCCCTTTTAATCATCAACTTATCTTTTCTTAGAATCAACATGTCATCAATATATAATAATAAGACAATGAAATTTCCATTTTTTATCTCTTTTAATGTGTATACAATGATCTGCATTTAACCTTTTAGAACCATGACCATGCATAAAAGAGTCAAATTTCTTATACCATTGACAAGGGGCTTGTTTTGTCCCAGATAGACCCTCATTCAACCTGCAGACTGAATTTTATCTATCTTTTTTAATAAATCTTTTTGGTTGCTCCATATATATCTCTTCCTCCAAATATCCATGGAGGAAGGCTGCGTTGACATCTAATTTATCCAATCCTAAATCTAGAGAAACTACAAAACCAAGTACTACTTTTACTAATAACATTTTGACAACAAGAGAGAAAATTTGTGTAAAATCAATACCTTCCTTTTGCGTGAATGCTTTCATCACTAACCTTGCTTTAAATCTTTACCTATTTTCCTTGCCTTCATGTTTTATTCAATACACCCACTTGTTCTTTAAAACCTATCTTTCTTTTTTTTCTTTCAACCAAATTCCACGTTGTATTATCATGTAGGGATTTCATCGCTTCTTGCATATAGTCTTTCACCATTTCATATTATTTTCTCCTTCGCATGCTTCCTAAACTCAAACAGACTCACCTTCATTAGTCAATAAAATACATTATGAGGGGGGATACCTTTCCGAAGGCCTATGTGGCATGTTAGACCTGGGAATTGATAAATTTTGTGGCAGGATTTCTCATAATGGTTGTTGATTTGTTGTTATTAATAATCTTCTTTTTTTTGTTCCTTGTTTTAATTTTGTTGCAATTATTGCTCATTATTTCCAACAGTGTCTTCTTGTAATGGTGGTTGATTTTCTTTTTGTTCTTGAATTTCAAAAACATTGTGCATCTCCACACCTTTCTTAGTACTTGTTCCTCATTAAAAATGGCATCCCTACTTCTAATAACTCTCCTTTTTAGAGGATCCCACAACTGGTAACCTAACTCATTATCAACATAATCAAAGAAAATGCATTTCAGTGACTTTTCATCCAAATTGAACCTCTGTTTGTAGGAATATGCACATATGCTTTACAACCAATTTTGTTTTAGATGAGTGTAACATAAACCCTTATTGGTCCATACCTTTTTTTGAATGCCATCATCTAACGAGGTTGTGGGAGAGATATTTATTAATCAGAAAGCTATACGAACAACCTCTCCCCAAAAATAATTAGGCAAATAAGGATTTGAAAGCATACTTCTCACCTTCTCCATTATTGTCCGATTCATTCTCTCAACCATTTAATTTTGTTGTGGGTTGCATGGAAATGTTTTACATGCTTTATACCATGTTTACTACAATATTCTTCAAAGGATTTAGAGAAATACTCTCCACCATCATATGTTATATTACATCTTAATAATTTGTTAGTTTCCCTTTCAACAACCATATGAAATTTCTGAAGAGTTCCCAGAGCTTTATCCTTTCTCTTGATAGGGAAATCCAACACCTTTTTTGATGGATCATCAATAAAAAGTAACAAAATAAGCATCCGCTCCCAGTGATTTTACATTAATTGGGCCAAAAAAATCAGAACATACCAAGTGTATCCCTTTTAGGTCTATCCCTTATAAATGATACCCTTTTTTGTCTACCCATAATACAATGTTCACAAAGTTTAAATTATGCATGTTTAATCCTAGGAAAAAGTTTTTGTTCAACAAGGATTTTTAGGCCTCTTTCAGTCATGTGCCCAAGTATTTTGTGCCACAAAATTTGTTGTAGGATCCTCCTTTGTAACTGTAGCAACAATATCTGATTTCTACAGTTTTGATTTTAATATGTAGAGAGTGCCTCTTTTCTTCCCCTTTGCAACAACCAATGAACCCTTTACAATTTTCTATCTTATGTTTCCAAACACTATATGGCAGCCTTCATCGTCTAGCTTCCCGACTGAAACCAATTTCATTCCACGATCTGGTACATGTACGACGTGTTTAATAAATGTAATAAGTACATATTCTTTCTTTATTAGAACATCTCCCGCTACTTCAATATTACAAAGAATTTTATTACCTAAGAAAACCTTACCCATATTACCATATTTATAAGAGATAAAAATTTATGTGCTCGGGGTAGCATGGTAGGAAGCTACATAATATAAAATCCAATCAGTATCATGACTAGAAATATAAAGGAATGCATATTCACAAGAAACAATGATTAATACCTGACCATCTCATGTAACAAAAATAGTTTATTTGTTATTGTTGGCTTCATTTTTCTCCCTTTTTAATATCCTGCAATATTTTATGACATGGCCAAGTTTTCCGCAATGATAGCAGGTTATTCTTCCATGCCTAGTATTTGACTTGTCTCTAAATTCTTCGAAGAATATTGTAGTAAACATGGTATAAAGAATGTAAAAACATTTTTGTGCACCCCACAACAAAATGGAATGGTTGAGAGAATGAATTGGACGATAATGGAGAAGGTGAGAAGTATGCTTTCAAATCCTTATTTGCCTAAGTATTTTTGGGCAGAGGTTGTTCATATAGATTTTTTCTTAATAAATCTCTATCCCACAGCCTCGTTAGATGATGGAATCCATGAAAAGGTATGGGCCGATAAGGGGTTATGCTACACTCATCTAAAAAAAATGGTTGTAAAGCATATGTGCATATTCCTACAAACAGATGTTCAATTTGGATGAAAAGTCAATGAAATGCATTTTCTTGGAATATGTTGATAATGAGTTAGGTTACCAGTTGTGGGATTCTCTAAAAATGAGAGTTATTAGAAGTAGGGATGTCATTTTTAATGAAGAACGAGTACTAACAAAGGTGTGGAGATGCACAATGTTTTTGAAATTCAAGAACAACAAGAAAATTAGTCGCCATTACAAGAAGACATTGTTGGAAATAATGAGCAACCATTGCAACAAAATTAAAACAAGGAACAAAAAAAGAAGAACATTAATAACAACAAAATCAACAACCATTAGGAGAAATCATGCCTCAAAATTTATCAATTCCCAAGTCTAATAGGCCACATAGGCCTTCAAAAAGGTATCCCTCATCATAATGTATTTTATTGACTGATGAGGGTGAGCTTGTTTAATTTTAGGAAGCATGCGAAGGAGAAAATAGATGAAATGGTGAAAGGCTATATGCAAGAAGAGATGAAATCCCTACATGATAATACAACGTGGGATTTGGTTGAACAGAAAAAGGAAGAAATCTTTTAGAGAACAAGTGGGTGTATTGAATAAAACATGAAGGCAAGGAAAATCGGTAAAGATTTAAAGCAAGGCTAGTGATGAAAGCATTTGTGCAAGAGAAAGGTATTTCTTTTACACAAATTTTCTCTCTTGTTGTCAAATTGTCATCAATAAAATTAGTACTTGGTCTTGTATTTGCTCTAGATTTAGAATTGGAGAAATTAGATGTCAACGCAACCTTCCTCCAGGGATATTTGGAGGAAGAGATATATATGGAGAAACCAAAAGGATTTATTAAAAAAGATAGAGAAAATTCGGTCTATAGGTTGAAAAAGGGTTTATGTGGGACGAAACAAGCCCCTCGTCAATGGTATAAGAAATTTGACTCTTTTATGCATGGTCATGGTTCTAAGAGGTTAAATGTAGATCATTGTATACACATTAAAAGAGAAAAAAAATGGAAATTTCATTGTCTTATTATTATATATTGATGACAAGTTGATTATCGGAAAAGATAAGTTGATTATTAAAAGAGATAAAATAATAATTAAACAATGCCTTTGTGTTGACACCCTAAGTTTTTGGAAAGAATGTGCGTGCACCACAAGTCAGTATTGTGCGCTTGACCAAGAGGTTTTACCACACAGCACCAAGATGTGGTGCGTGAGCCAACTAGTGATCTATTGTGTTTCCCAACTTCTTTCGTACTGCGCACAAAGACTTGGAGAGATCGCATGCATACCAAATCCTCAAATATCTTTAGTAATGATTGTAACTATTTTTGTAACAACCCTGTTGCTCATGGTTGAGGTTGTGGGTGAGCTCGCATGGTTGTTATGATTACCATGCTCCAATAGACATAAGCGAAATGTATGTCGATATGTAAGCATTGGGTTTTAGGTTAACAAGGATTTCATCATTATGTTAGTTATAGATGAGTTAGAGCTCTAGCTACACATTGTAGTATTGCTTGATGTGTTTTGTTTCACTAGTTGTTCAGAGATATTAAGTGAATATGAGAGACAAATTAGATCGAGATAACAACGTTTTGTTGGTCTCTTTTTCACTCTGAATTCTCTCTGAGAAGACTTCGTCCCTTTGTGGATTAACATATATTTGAACGATGTCAATATTAATAAATGAAGCATGAATAACATGTGTCTCTGTATCTTATGGATTCCAGTCGGAATGTATGTCTCACATTATGTAGTATTTTGTGGAGCTCTTATGTGGATGTTAGGAATGAATGTGAAATGAATGCATGGATACAAGTTGAATGTTTCGTGTTTTTATTGTTCCTTTATGACTTATTATGCACCATGGGGGCAATAATTATGAGTGTTGAATGAGTAAGAACCAGATGCACGAACTGATGTACGGGATGTGCCCCATGGGAAATCCACTAATGATATTATTCTTGATTTTTCTAGTGGCTTGGCCCATTTCCTAGTGACCACTAATATTTTTCCCTAGGCCCTTGGAATATCCTATGCATATGCATCGAAGCAAAGTTCTAGGAACTATGCCTCATCTTGTATGTTGAAATATATGTATTTAAGTTGGGGAACCTTTACTAACAAAGGGCCTCTTATACTTACCTCGGTAGGGATTTCAGGCTCGATCGCATGTTGGTCCTTTACTGCCTGGAATTTCCTTCATGATTTGGGCTTTCTTACAGAAGCCATTATCCTGGTTGATTGCTTGGAACCATTAATTTTTTGTACTGCCACAATTTTCTCATGAGATGTGCTCAAGTATCACCGTAGGGTTGTGTGCAACAAATTCCCAACATCGATTCACTAAAATCTATAATTCTCTTGGCATTTCGGTCACCCTACACTCGAATCTTCGTTCTACGATCTTCTTTCGGCTCAACACTTTGCTCTCTTTGCGAATAACGAATGGAATTGGTCCATTCGAGCGTTAAATACTTGTTGGGTGAATTTCCCCCACGATACCCAACTACTTATCTTTTTATCTAGGAATGTACTCAATTTTAATTCCGTTCAACGGTAGGTTCTACTACCATAACCATTAGTGTTCCATGTTGGATTGTTTACATAAACGATTCTAATTCCCCATGCTATCATCACCTATCCTAGTGCTAACTACCTACCTCTCCACCATTTCCTTCTGTGTATTGGCAGCAAACTGTGGGGTCCAATTGTTTCATACTTTGGTTTGTACTCGGGCATTTGTACATTAATATCCTTCGAATCTTGTAAATCAATTTTAGGTACGACCTATATATCTCATCCTGCCTTATTTTTTTGACTTGTCTAGTCTATCTAATTATTACGTTTTCTACGAATAATTTACCTCGAGATGTTGTTAAAATAACAAAGACCATAGGTTTCCTGCAAGTCATAAAGGGACAATAAAAACATGAAACATTCAACTTGTATCCATGCATTCATTTCACATTCATTCCTAACATCCACATAAGTTCTCCACAAAATACTACATAATGTGAGACATAAGTTTCGACCGGAATCCATAAGATACAAAGACAAATTGTATTCATGCCTCATTTATTAATATTGACATCATTCAAATACATGCTAATACACAAAGGGCTGAAGCCTGCTCAAAGAGAATTCAGAGTGAAAAAGAGACCAACAAAATGTTTCTATCTTGATCTAATTTGTCTCTCATATTCACATAATATCTCTGAACAACTAGTGAAACATAACACATCAAGCAATACTACAATGCGTTGTTGGAGCTCTAACTCATCTATAACTAACATAATGATGAAATCCTTGTTAACCTAAAACCCAATGCTTACATATCGACACACATTCCACTTATTTCTATTGGAGTGTGGTAATCATAACAACCTTGCAAGCTCACCCACAAACTCAACCATGAGTAGCAGGGTTGTTACAAAAATAGTTACAATCATTACTAAAGATAGTCAAGGATTTGGTATGCAAGCGATCTCTCCAAGTATTTGTGCATGGTACAAAATAGGTTGGCAAACAAAGTAGATCACTAGTTGGCTCACGCACGACATATTGGTCTTGTGTGCTAAAAATTCTTGGCCAAGCACACAATATTGACTTGTGGCGCACGCACATTCTTTCCAAAAACTTAGGGTGTCAACACAAAGGAATTGTTTCATTATTATTTTAGTCCTTTTAATCATCAACTTATCTTTTATGATAATCAACATGTCATCAATATATAATAATAAGACAATGAAATTTCCATTTTTTTATCTCTTTTAATGTGTATACAATGATCTGCATTTAACCTTTTAGAACCATGACCATGCATAAAAGAGTCAAATTTCTTATACCATTGACGAGGAGCTTGGTTTGTCCCAGATAGACCCTTATTCAACCTACAGACCGAATTTTCTCTATCTTTTTGAATAAATCCTTTTTGTTTCTCCATATAAATCTCTTCCTCCAAATCTCCATGGAGGAAGGCTGCGTTGACATCTAATTTCTCCAATCCTAAATCTAGAGAAACTACAGGACCAAGTACTACTTTTACTAATGACATTTTGACAACAAGAGAGAAAATTTGTGTAAAATCAACACCTTCCTCTTGCGCGAATGATTTCATCACTAGCCTTGCTTTAAATCTTTACCTATTTTCCTTGCCTTCATGTTTTATTCAATACACATACTTGTTCTTTAAAACCTATCTTCCTTTTTTTCGTTCAACCAATTCGCACGTCGTATTATCATGTAGGGATTTCATCTCTTCTTGCATATAGCCTTTCACCATTTCATATTATTTTCTCCTTCGCATGCTTCCTAAACTCAAACAAACTCACCTTCATCAGTTAATAAAATACATTTTGAGGGGGGATACCTTTCTAAAGGCCTATGTGGCATGTTAGACCTGGGAATTGATAAATTTTGTGGTAGGATTTCTCCTAATGGTTCCTGATTTTGTTGTTATTAATGTTCTTCTTTTTTTTGTTCCTTGTTTTTATTTTGTTGCAATTGTTGCTCATTATTTCCAACAGTGTCTTCTTGTAATGGTGGTTGATTTTCTTGTTGTTCTTGAATTTCAAAAACATTGTGCATCTCCACACCTTTCTTAGTACTCGTTCTTCATTAAAAATGGAATCCCTACTTCTAATAACTCTCCTTTTTAGAGGATCCCACAACTGGTAACCTAACTATCAACATATTCAAAGAAAATGCATTTCAGTGACTTTTCATCCAAATTGAACCTCTCTTTGTAGGAATATGCACATATGCTTTACAACCAATTTTTTTTTAGATGAGTGTAACATAAACCCTTATCATTCCATACCTTTTTATGGATGCCATCATCTAACGAGGTTGTGGGAGAGAGATTTATTAAGCAGAAATCTATATGAACAACCTCTGCCCAAAAATACTTAAGCAAATAAGGATTTGAAAGCATACTTCTCAACTTCTCCATTATTGTCTGATTCATTCTCTCAACCATTTCATTTTGTTGTGGGGTGCACGTAAATTTTTTACATGCTTTATACCATGTTTACTACAATATTCTTCGAAGGATTTAGAGAAATACTCTCCACCATCATATGTTATATTACATCTTAATAATTTGTTATTTTCCCTTTCAACAACCATATGAAATTTCTGAAGAGTTCCCAAAACTTTATCCTTTCTCTTGATAGGGAAATCCAACACCTTTTTTGATGGATCATCAATAAAAAGTAACAAAATAAGCATCCCCTCCCAGTGATTTTACATTAATTGGGCCAAAAAAATTAGAACGTACCAAGTGTATCCCTTTTAGGTCTATCCCTTATAAATGATACCCTTTTCTGTCTACCCATAATACAATGTTCACAAAGTTTAAATTATGCATGTTTAATCCTAGGAAAAAGCTTTTGTTCAACAAGGATTTTTAGGCCTCTTTCAGTCACGTGCCCAAGTATTTTGTGCCACAAATTTGTTGTAGGATCCTCCTTTGTAACTGTAGAAACAATATCTGATTTTTACAGTTTTGATTTTAATATGTAGAGAGTGCCTCTTTTCTTCCCCTTTGCAACAACCAACGAACCCTTTACAATTTTCTATCTTCTATTTCCAAACACTATATGGCAGCCTTCATCATCTAGCTTCTCGACTGAAACCAATTTTATTCCACGATCTGGTACATGTCCGACGTGTTTAATAAATGTAATAAGTACATATTATTTCTTTATTAGAACATCTCCCGCTACTTCAATATTACAAAGAATTTTATTACCTAAGAAAACCTTACCCATATTACCCTATTTATAAGAGATAAAATTTTATGTGCTTGGGGTGTTCGACAACACAGGTATTCCAACAGAGGACGAACACCTTCAGTAACCACTCACATAACCAGATCAAAGATCAACACACCGATGTTTTCACGTGGTAAAACCCCT
>JZKD02S1604010.1:164929-175749 GCA_000966675.3 Picea glauca | reverse complement strand
GTTCTGTGTTTCAGCATCGGCCTTGAATACTATTCTGCAAATATGGATACTTATGCACTTCTAATCAATGGTTAGGTTCAAAAGTAATGTAAAGTATTATGCAAAACGGATTAAGAATATAATAATGAGAAAGGACGTTGTGTACCTTGGAATGATCAAGTGAAATGATAGTATAAGTCAAAATACAGGTGATGAAGGGTATAATAATGGCAAAAAGTATGGGCAAAAAGGGTACAATATGTGGTCCTAACAATAAGCAGCCTACGAACTCTCTTCAAAAATATGTTTTCTGGGAAGAGATGAATGTCACTTTTCTCAGGAGAAATTTTTTATTAGGAGCTTGAGTACACCATCATCAATACACCATCAAGATGACCAAAAACATGGGTAACACAGTATGAGGCTTTGGATATCAACATGAAGCTAGAATCATCCTGTATGGGAGAATCTAGCTCAAGTATGAGTCATATCTTGAGTCAACTAACTAGTTTGTCTCTGCAAGTCGAAGATATGAAAAAGGATAAGGGAAAAAATAAAAGAGAAGACATCTGGTGTGTCAGATGCAGATCAGAGGGCCATGAAAAGGAACATTGTCCCCTATTCCATGAATATTTGGCCTTTGGAGCTCCGAGTCCTTGGAAGCAAGTCACCTTACCCTAGTGCAAGGTTTGTCGAAATAGACATCGTAGTGGTGATTAATACTACATGCAAAAATATGTTCAAACACCCACAAATTTGTATTGCACGTTTTGTAAGTCCATGGGACATGATGATAGGGATTGTAGGGCTTATGATCTCATGCATGAAAGGTCAAGAGATATATAAAAAAATCAAGGCTAAGCACAACAAGAAGGAAACACTATGCAGTACAATTCCCCTGGGAGAGGAAACTTCAATCCTCGCGGTGGATTCAGAGGACGAGGATGAGGAGGAGGAATGGCTCAAGGTCGAGGACAGATAATCTTTTATAACTACGCACAACCAGGACACCTCACAAGGGATTGTCAGAACCCTTGTACTACTTCCAGTTATTGTAGCTTGTTTGAACATGTTATAGAAGATTGTCTTGTGCTACTAGCTAAGCTTCAGGAAAGACGAAGACCTCAGCAGAACCCGAAAGTGCAACTTATATATGTTAAACCTCACGGAGAAGACCCTAGAGTCACTGTTATCACTAGAGGATTCACTGTTACAGGAGAAGACAGACTGATCCAAGGAAAGACTACAAAAGACTCAAGAATCAGGAAAGCTACAGAGAAGACCCAAAAATTTGATGCAAAGAAAGAAAGATAAATATTTGAGGAGGCAAGAAAAGAGTTCAAAGAAGATCAAGGCTCTTCATCAAAGACACAACCATAAGTAAGAGAGTGTGGAATGCCTCAGGCATTTGATCAGTTTTCTTCGCCAAGAGAAGGAAAAGAGGTAATCAAGCTCATGTAATTTCTATATACCTGTATTAAGTTGATTCAGGATGAGATCATTGTACAAGAGCTACAAAGTTTAATCAAATAGTATGAACTAAGAAAGATAGACCCCTTACTAAATAGGGAAGTACACCAAATCGCTAAGAAGAGAAGGACAAACAAGGAATTACACTTGAATGCTCAAATAGGTGAATATGATATAGACTATGTGGTCCTCGACCTAGGTTTGGAGGTCAATGTCATGACGAAGAAAACTTGGGAACTGATGGGAAAACTAAATTTGATATATTCCCCTATCAGGCTCAGGATGGCTAATCAGCAAGCTATCAGCCCCTTTGGCAGATTGGAGCATGTCCCTGTGGACATCGACGGAGTAAGAAAGTTTACATATTTTGAGTTAATTGAGATAGTTGATGAAAACTTTACTTACCCTGCACTATTAGGAATTGATTGGGATTTTAATAACTCCACTGTGGTTGATTTAAAGAAAAGACATATGAATTTTGAAAGAGATGGCCTTAGGTTCATTGCACCTTCAGATCCATATGAAGGTCAGTGATACACAAAACCTATCAGAGAAGAATACCACACATATGAACTAGAAAACATATACAAATTAACAACTAAACAACAAGATTACATTAATCCTATGATTGATGGAAACCTAAGTTGGTGAAGTGACAATGCATGTTCATCAGACTCAGAAGAAGCACTGGATAACTGGAAGAATAATATGTACAAAGTATATACAATAAGATGTACTAGATTAACGAGAGAAGTTCATTGGATCAACACAACAGTAAGTATTGACCCACCTTTGATGGTCTAAACCCTTTAGAAACCTTCTTGTCGGACATTGAAGAAAGTGTACCAATGCATCAAAGATTGTTGGCAATGGATGAGGCCCTGAAAGCAACCCCAACAAGATGGTGGGGGATGCACAAAATAAATATTACAGACTGGGTACAATGTCATACCTTGATGATAGTGTGGTTCTCATCACAAGTAGAAGGATGCGAAGTTTGATACACAGGTCAAAGCTACCCAAAGGACCATGTGCAAAGATACCAGAAATCCTGGAGCAATGTTCCTCAAGAACAATGGGTACATAGATTCATCAACACAATGGACATGACACCTATCAACTCGTACCTTCAAGTAGAGTTGCACCTCATCACTACAGATTGGAAAGGTGTGACTCAGAATTTTGTAACCACCTTCTTATTTGAAAGTCAATATCCTTCATTATATCAAGCATTACAGATTGTGAGACAGAAATTATTCAAGGAGGCATATAGCCTTCCTTTAGAAAAAGAAGAGGATGAATGGACTGTGCCTCTCCATAAATTGCAAGGCTATTACAACATTAATGTTGATGAAGATGATGATCCTAGGAAGGTGAAAATCGCAGAAACAGAAGGCCATAGAGATGTGTAAGGACCAACAGTTGAGTTACTATTCATTGGATAACCAATCAAGATTAAGAAGGTCAATATTGGAACATAACAAACCCTGAAGCTTGCTAATGTTGGATATTATTGGGATGTTGCTACCATTGACAAGATTACATAATTACTGCATGAATATCAGGACTTGTTTCCAACCAAGTTCACTGATATGAAGGGCATTAAAGGACCTATGGGAGAGATGAGGATTCCTTTAAATCCAGATGTAAGACCAGTCAAACACAGACCTTACAGATTGAACCCTAAATATAAGGATAAAGTGAAGATTGAGCTCGACAGAATGATGGAAGAAGGGATTATAAAACTTGTCGAAGAGTCTAAATGGATTAGCCCTATGGTGGTGCAAGACAAGAAGACAGGAGAGATCATGATATGTGTAGATCTTAGGAAGCTAAATTATGCTTGCTTGCATGACCCCTTCCCTACACCATTCACTGAAAAATTGTTAGATAATGTGGGAGGTCAGGAAGTATATTATTTTACAGACGGATTTTCGGGATACCATCAGATTCAGATTGCCAAAGAAGATCGCCATAAGACCACATTTGCAACAGAATGGGGATCCTAAAAATATACAGTGATTCCATTTAGATTGAAGAATTCCCCAACCATCTTTTCCAGGGTGGTGGTCGAAGCATTCAAGGAGATTTTGCATAAATTTCTAGAAGCATATTTTGATGATTGGACTATTTTTAGTTTACTGACGAATCATATTGAATGTCTAAGGCCAATGTTGGATAAATGCAGGCAGTGTAAAATTTCTTTGAATCTGAAGAAGTGCATCTTCTTCTCACCATTTGGAGTGTTGTTAGGTCATATTGTATGCAAGGACGGGTTGCTGGTAAATCCATCCAAAATTGCCATTATAGTTTATCTACCCCCTCCTACTTCAGTCAAACAACTGCGCACTGTGCTAGAACACACAAGATACTATAGGAAGTTCATTAAATGATATGCTCAGATCACAATAGCTATGGAGAAACTGTTGAAGAAGGATTGTCGGTTTAGTTGGACAGAATAATGCCAGCAAAGCTTCGATACACTGAAATAGAAAATGGTTACTGCGCCTATTCTGGTCTTTCCAGATTGGAGCGAGGAATTTCATGTACATGTCGATGTATATTCCATTTCCCTAGGAGTAGTGTTAGCACAACCTACTGAAGGAGATATTGATCATACATTATATTTTTCTAGTAGGAAGCTATCAACTGTAGAAATCAACTACACCACTACTGAGCGAGAAGGGTTAGCCATGGTGTATGCGTTGCAAAAATTCCGCCATTACTTGTTGGGAGGAAACTTTAAAATGTTTATTGATCACTCCATGTTGAAATACCTAGTCAACAAGCTAGTGTTGGGGGGAAGTATATGCAAATGGCTTCTGCTATTCTATGAATATGACTTTCAGATTGTATTTAAGTTAGGAAGAATGAACAAAGGTCCTGACCACTTATCAAGGTTGGAACATGGCAAAGAGCCTACCAGTTTGGAGGATGCACTACCGAATGCACAATTACTGGCCATTACAAAGGTCGATGACCACTTCACAGAGATAGTCCAGTTCCTATCAACAGAAATGGCACCTAGTGCATATACAATTCCTCAGAAGAAACAACTAGTAGTGCACGTTGCAGACTTCTCACTTATAAGTGGACAACTATACAATATGGGACCTGATGAGATACTAAGAAGATGTGTTATGGAGCCAAAGCGACCATTGATGCTCACAAAATATCATGAAGGCATCACAGGAGGACATTATGCAGGGAAAGCAACTGCGCATAAGGTTTTGAAAGCTGGCCTTTGGTGGCATACCTTACACAGAGATGCTAAAGACTATTCCAGAGCCTACAATGTATGCCAAAGAGTTGGGAAACTGTACAGGGGAGATTCCATGCCCTTAGCACCGTAGATGACCTTACAAGCATTTGAGAAGTGGTACATTGACTTCGTGGGACCTATAAACCCACCAGGAAAGTGCATAGGAGCAAGGTACATCATCACCGCGGCAAAATACTTGACTAGATGGGATGAAGCTAGAGCACTTAAGGATTGTAGTGCAACTACAGCTGTGCACTTCAATTTTGATGACATCATAACCAGGTTTGGATGCCCAAAGATCCTTATGAGTGATCAAGGCACACATTTCATAAATAAGACTGTTGAAGCCTTGACTGAGGAATTTGTAGTCCATCACCAGAAGAACACACCTTACCATCCATAAGCAAATGGGACCATTAAAGCATTCAACATTATATTGGAGGATGCACTACCGAATGCACAGTTACTAGCCATTACAAAGGTCGATGACCACTTCACAGAGATAGTCCAGTTCCTATCAACAGAAATGGCACCTAGTGCGTATACAATTCCTCAGAAGAAACAACTAGTAGTGCACGTTGCAGACTTCTCACTTATAAGTGGAAAAGTATACAAGATGGGACCTGATGAGATACTAATAAGATGTGTTATGGAGCCAAAGCGACCGTTGATGCTCGCAAAATCTCATGAAGGAATCACAGGAGGACATTACGCAGGGAAAGCAACTACGCATAAGGTTTTGAAAGCTAGCCTTTGGTGGCATACCTTACACAGATATGCTAAAGACTATTCCAGAGCCTACAATGTATGCCAAAGAGTTGGGAAACCATCCAGGGGAGATGTCATTCCCTTAGCACCGTAGATGACCTTACAAGCATTTGAGAAGTGGGACATTGACTTCATGGGACCTATAAACCCACCAGGAAAGTGCATAGGAGCAAGGTACATCATCACCGCGGCAAAATACTTGACTAGATGGGATGAAGCTAGAGAACTTAAGGATTATAGTGCAACTATAGCTATGCACTTCAAGTTTGATGACATCATAACCAGGTTTGGATGCCCAAAGATCCTTATGAGTGATCAAGGCACACATTTCATAAATAAGACTGTTGAAGCCTTGACTGAGGAATTTGTAGTCCATCACCAGAAGAACACACCTTACCATCCACAAGCAAATGGGACCATTGAAGCATTCAAAAATATCTTGGAAACATCGTTGTTGAAGATTTGCAGTGTGAGAAAGGTTGACTGGGATTTAAGAGTACCAGTAGTACTGTGGGCCTATAGAACCAGTTGCAAGAAGCTACCAATCAAGACCCCTTTTAAGTTAGTATACGGTCTTGAAGTCATTGTGCCAATGGAATATTTGGTACCAAGCCTAAGAATTGTTTCCTTTATAGATATGGATGACACAGGCTCTTTTCAAGAGAGGCTTGCACAGTTGGTCGAATTGGAAGAAGACAGATTTGTTGCAGTATTTCATCAGCAAGTACGGATTGAAAGAGAGAATGCCTATCATGACATGCACATCAAGAAGAAGGCATTTAAACAAGGTGATCTAGTACTGATATATGACATTAAGTTCAACAAACATCCTGGGAAGTTCAGAACGCATTGGCTAGGGCCATATGAGATTGCCTATGTTACAAAAGGAGGAGATGCATAATTGAAGACTCTGAATGGAGACTAGAAGTAATGATTAGTGAATGGGAGCCGGTTGAAATTGCACTATGACAACCAACTACCCTGCATCTCTCAGTAAACGCAAGAGGAAAAGGGTCTAGGTACTAGGTGCACTTGAAACTAGGTACCAGACATAGAAAAGATAGTCTACAGAAGGAGAGGAGGCATCGAAAAGAAAGCAGAGGTTGCACTGCACAGTCTGAAGTCGAAGTAAAATAGGAAGCTCATATATGAAGTGCCTTGGGATGAGTCACAGGTGAGTGTTGGGGGTCTGTTGGCCCTTGGTTATGGAAGTACATGAAGATCAAGGAAGAAAAGGGAGAATGTGAACTGCGTGGAAGACACGGGGACTATTACTGGGTCGAAGTGAGAAAAAGAGTAGAAAAGACAGAGTGAATCCCAAGAAAGCAAGTCATTGGACAAGGAATTCGAGGATGACAGGTCAAAAAAGGAGAAGGATTGTGGATGACTCAGCAAGCGAAAAAATCCATCATTAGACACTCTAGAGAACCACACAAGAAGGAAGAAAAGACAGGTTGGAAAATCCCTGAGAACGAGGATCAACTTGACTCAGGGTTTTAGACACCTAGGGTTTTGACACCTAGGTTTCGGCCTAAGGATGTCGGTGAGCTATTGTAATGTATAAATAAAGGTCAAGAGGACCTGGATTGGGTTGTTGTCATTATTGATAGTCTGGATCCAATTGTATTATTGATGTGAGTAGTTATCGTATGAGAGAGAAGTGATAGATGTGAGAGCCTTCTGGTATTGTAAGATCTCCAGCTAGGTGTGGAGATCAAGTCCTGCAAATAGGTGCGTAGGAAGGGGAGAGGAAAGAAGAAGAAGAAACAAGATCTACTAGCTAAGAGTGCAGATAAGAACTATATGCTTTACCTCAATATATTATAAGCACAGTTTTGTGGATGTATCTCTAGAGAGAGGGTGAACCACGTATATTTGTCTTATGCATATGATTGATGCTATGTTATTTACCTTGATATACTATTATTGCATTGTTGTGGTAGACCTAATAGATGCATGGAATAGATCTAAGTTGATAAGTGATATATGAATGTTGTGTTGTTATTGTATTAGATCCACTTGATATTCCCCTTGGTTGTATACATTTATGTCTTGCAACCCCCTGATAGCTTCTTTGGGTGAGATTGCATCTGCTTTGCAGGTGTAATCGAAAGGGCTAGTAGTTAGGGCTTGTTGGTGTGCTCTTGGAGGTGAACCCCACGTATGCCCCTGTGCCAACATATCTACAATTGAAGCAAAGTATATTGCAACAACAACATGTTGTACATAGGTTCTATGGATGAAACAAACTATGACATATATACAAGTTGAGTATGGTGAGCCCATTCCAATGTAGTGTGATAATACAAACACCATCAGTATTTCAAAAAACCCAGTGATTCACTCCAAGACAAAAAACATTCCAATCAATTATCACTTTCTACGAGAACAAGTTGCAGAGAAGAACATCAGAGTTGAATATGTGGGCACAAAAGAACAAGTGGCAGACATGTTTACAAAACTGCTTCCACGGGAATCCTTTGAGTATCTTCACCAGAGACTCGAAGTAATTTCTACTCCAAAATGAATTATTTTGAATTCTTATCTTATATGTCTTAGATTTACACGAGGAAGCACCATAAAGAGGATAGTTCAAGTTGGGATATTGTTTCAGGAAGTGTTCATTCAGGGGGAGCAACCATAGATGGAAATATACCTTTTCCATTGATGACAAAGGGGGAGAGATTTATCATATGCAAAGTTAAATCTTGGAGAAAGAGCACAGAGGCATGGTTTCAGGGGGACCGATGGTCACAGGGGGAGAATGAGTGATATCAATTTAGTATTGCATCAAATTTTTTCCATCAATTCTAAAGGGGGATATTTTTTATTATTTGGGTTGGTTGTCATTGATGTCAACCCTTGAAGAAAGTTTGGTAGTGAATTTTGGTAGCACAAAGGTTTGGGTAATGGACCCAAGTTTGTTTTATGTATAATCATATGAGTTTTAATATATTTAAAGGTAAGATTATTCGATATGGATAGTACATATCATGCAATTTCCGGTGGTATGTGGAATGTCACAAAACTCCTCACGATTAGAGAGTTATGGCGATGTGAAGTTGAACAACCCTCATGAATCATCTAGAAGCCCCAAAAGGTCAAAGTAGTCAAAGTGGTTGAAAAGAAGAAATTATTTAAATAATAAAGTTAATGGAGAAATTACTAAGTGGACAAGTGGTTAGAAGTGGGTTAGCCCTAAAATAAGGAAAGTGGTTTAAGATGGTTAGAAGGTAAATAATAAAGTGAAGTGATGAGTGTACTATAAGTCAAAGTGGATACAAATTAAATTATTTAAATAATAAATTTAATGGAGAAATTACTAAGTGGACAAGTGGTTAGAAGTGGGTTAGCCCTAAAATAAGGAATGTGGGTTAAGATGGTAAGAAGGTAACCCCTTAAGGAAGCTACATGAAAGTATAAATAAAAGGAAACAATCTCTCATTTAATCACCTATTAAATATCATTGAATATCTATTTTGTGAAAGGTTATTTGGGCAGGTATTATTGATAGAGAAAAGTGGGGCAAAAAAATAGTGGCAGGAAAATTGTGGCAGAAAAATCGCGGCAAGAAAAATGCAACAGAAAACGTGCGGTAGGAAAAGTGTGGCAGAAAAAGTGCGGCAAGAAAATCACGGAAGGATAAGTGTGATAGAAAAAGTGTGGCATGAAAATCGCAGCACAAAAAGTACGGAAAAAAACTGCGGCAGAAAAACTGCGATAGAAAAATCGCAGCAGCTGAATGCTGCAGGAAGAAAAATTTATGGTTTTCATATGTGTAGTGTTTAACTTATGAATCTAGTTGAGGGTTTTCCTTGTAAATATGTTGTATTCCCTCTTGGAAGTTTAGGTCTTGTTGTAAAATGGTTTTGAGGAAGATCTATTGAAGTATATTGTCAGTGCACTTAGTTTGATTTATTGGTATATCTTGTGGTGCATTGTGAGAGACACTTGTTAGTGGTATTGATATATGATTGGCTTATGAATGATACATCCTTGAGAATACATAAAACTGAGGTTATGGCACATGGTTTGATGTAAAGGTTTATGGTATTTGGTTATGGATAGAATGATGTATTGCTAGAGAACTTTTTATGGTTATATTGGTATATGTATTTGGCATATGGTTGAAGTACATGTTGGGTACATGGTTAAGACAAGTAGTTGATGCTTTGGCACATACATGAGGTGTATAGTTGATGATGTGGGTACATATTGATGAGTCATAATTTATGTGTATTTGATGCATGATTGGTGCATGTTTGATGCACTCGTTGATGGTACAGGTTGAGGTATAGGTTGGTGCATGGTTGATGCACTTGTTTATGATACAAGTTGATTACAAGTTGAAATACATGTTGGTGCATGGTTGATGCATTTGTTTATGGAATAGGTTGAGGTATAGGTTGATGTATGGTACATGTTGGCACAATTTATTGGTATAGGTTGGTACAGGTTTATTACAGGTTGATTGGTACAGGTGTATAGTAGTATATATCAAAGTGATAGTGTTGGGAACCAAATATCAATATAGCATAGAAAAACTTCAAAATAAGTACTCAATGCCTTGAAAAAGAGAGAAATTTAGATAATAAGTCTCTTCAAGGGGGAAACCTCCTTATTCCCACATAAATTTCCAAATACAAGATGATTCCAAATGAAAATGTCTCCTTGGTATGTATAGGAGACTAGGAGGTATAATTACAACTAATGGACTAAAGACGACATAAATAAAATAACATTACTAATGTAATATGCCTCAATTAAGGGGTAATGAACAACTATTTAAGGATTAACATGCCCCTCCCCTTGAGAAAAGTGTTTTCCACAATGCTTGAGTAACTCTGGATGCTTCTATATAAAATATTCATCTTCCCAAGTGGAATCTCCAACCGACAATTTCCCCCATTTAATGAGATACTCTGAAATGGATCTATTCCTCAGATAGAAAATTCTTGTGTCAGTGATGGCTTCAGGCTCCAATATGATTTTTCCTTCCTCATCAAGTTCTAGCAATACAGTTTGAACTGGGATCTTGTCACCTATAACCTTCTTTAAGCATGAAACATGGAAAACTAGGTGTACTCGTTGTAACATCCCGCTTTGGCGCACTTACAAAACTTATTCTTTGAGGACACTTGCTCGCAAGTGATCTGGATTTTTATGATGATAAAACATTTTCCTTCATTATGATACGTTAAGTTAGATGACAGGATGTTTTAACTACTTGATGTAGACAGGTGTTGCTGACTCAGTTTCATTGAGTGTGTAGGGTTTCAGACCTTGAGGATGCAGAGGCATCGGTGGAACTCCCTTGGACTCCGGATTGAGTCAGGGAGTG
>JZKD02S1604010.1:132257-147609 GCA_000966675.3 Picea glauca | reverse complement strand
ACAGTCGCTCACGATGATTCTAAGGGGTGCGCAATAAGGCGGGGGACTTATTCCTTAGAGCCCTTAGTCTCCCACAAGTTCACCTGGCGGAGTGTTGACTCCAGGGGTTATAGATTCTACCAATCCGTCAAGTCGGCGAGTGGCACCCTTGGAGCACGTGGTGCATCCTAAAGGGCACGTCGCGCAAAATAATCACAAGTGGGCGAGTGGCACCCTTGGATCACGTGGTGCATCCTGAAGGGCACATCGCGCCACAGAGGAAAACGAGGCGAGTGGCACCCTTGGAGCACGTAGTGCGTCCTGAAGGGCACGTCGCATGGATGATGATGATGAGACAACCTAGATGACCCTAAGACCTTAACGCCTGATAAAATTCTTAAAATGACTCCCCTAATTAAATTGTCACCCTGTTCAAATCAAAACATAAATTAAAACATCTCTAAGATAAATTTGACAAGCCCTAAGAAAAGATCCTACAAAAATAAACCTAGGGCGTTTCATTTAAATGATATTGGGTGTTTGAAATGCGTTTTCCATGCTTAATGAGCTGCGTTTGTTTTTCTCTTAAATGACCCTTGGGCGTTGAACAACGTTTACATAATGATCTGCGTTTTTACTGTCATTGGTGCATTTTTGGGCAACTGTATAATGGCATTTTTGCCACTGTTATGGGGCATAATGGTACTCTGTTATATTGGGCGTTTGCCACTGTTATGGGGCGTATATGTATACTGATAAGCGGGGCATTTCTATCTGCGTTTTCAATGGATAATGGTCTGCGTATTGCTGCCATCTTGGGCGTATTTTTTTTGGCATTCATTGCATTGTGCTGGCGTAGAAGAGTCTGTGTTTTAATCCTGTTTTGATCTGCGTTTTAATCATGTTTTAATCTGTGTTTTAATCTTGTTTTGATCTGCGTTTTAATCATGTTTTGATCTGCGTTTTAATCATGTTTTAATCTGTGTTTTAATCTTGTTTTAATCTGTGTTTTAATCATGTTTTGATCTGCGTTTTAATCATGTTTTAATCTGCGTTTAATCCTGACTTTAAAAGCTGTGTTTCTCCCTTTATTCTTGGTATGCATTGATCCTGGGGTCATACAGAACGGTCATGCGTTTTGCTGAGGGATTTATTTATGCTCTTAATGGCGTTACCGTTTAATAGGCAAATGATATGGCTATTTACGTGGCTTGATCATGGTAGTTCCAGTTGTTAGCAATTTAACTCTGCAATATAAACTCCCTATTTTAAGCAAATGTTGAAATGTAAGGGTAATGATACGATAGGGCAAAGGAATTCTTACCTTACTGTCATATTTATTTTAGCATTGTAAACGACAACTCCTTATTTTGAGTACTGAAACGTAAAGGAAAAGCTTCTTTTAGGTTAAGGATTGATACCCTAGAGTCCTTTATATCAGCAAGTAAAAGGCGACCTCTTGTTTCTAATTAAATGTGTGGATGTAAAGGTAATGATCTGGCCAGGTCACGGTAATAAATGAGCATTGGAATATTTATGGTAAGTTAGGAAACTTTATTTTATTGAAAAAAAAAGGGAATAAGAATATGATGATAGTGTTAGTGTCATGATAGTAATGTTAGGGTTAAATTAAATTGCAAGGTTTGATCTAAATTATGATGGCATGGTTATTATGGATGTGTTTCTTAATAATATTATGATCAATAACATTGTAATTAGTTTAGCATATTACCTATGCATTGAACCCTTACTTTCACCGTAAGATTTTACCATTGCAGCAAATTAGTGGCTAGTTGAATGAACTTAGAAGTAGGGGGCAGATTGAGAGATTGTTTTATGACAACCTTATGGAAGCAACCATTTACTTATGTAGTTAGTATTCAATAATAAGCAAGCTTTTAATTCAGATAATGTTTAATTGAGGTTTTTCAAGCTATGGAAGTAGATGTAATTAGACATAATGGATGTATATTGTTTCTATATGAAAGTCATGCATATTAAGTTTAATAAGTTTAAAGGGTATTTTATGCATTAATCTTGGTTCTAAAGTTTCTAGCTATTAGATGTGTATTGAGATTATGCATTAGATGTAATTCTAGCTAGCGGTACTTACAAGTAGTAATGGATCAGAAATTAATGTTGGTTGAGTCGTGGATAATGCCTCGTCAATGTTGGTAGGTTGTTGTCAAGGTTCTTTTGGATTACCCTTCCCGTAGGGGTCGTGGATTTCTTTATGTATTATGGTACTCGGTTGTAGTCATTTGTAGTGCTTGGTCTGCCTGTGCCAGGCGAGAGGAAGACGACTCCTCGCAACCTTAGTATGTATGTCTGCATGTGTGCTTATTCGGGTAAACAATCTCGTGCTGTATCAAGAGTCTCGGGCCCTTTAAGGGCAGGGTTTCCACTCTTGCAACACACCTGACAGAGGTTACTAGTTTCTGCCTGAGCAGTCGGCCAGGAGCCTTTCTAATCTTTTTTCGAGAAGACATAAGAGTAAAATCCCTTCTTTTCTGTGCAGAAATAGTAAACTCTACTGTTGGATTCTTCCCTCTGTGACTGTACTGTACTTAACACCTGGTGTTGTTTCCTGATTACAGCTACTAGTTGTACGCCATAGGTCTAGGGGCATTTATCGCTAGTGGTCTCTGTGATGTGTCGGGGTCGTCTTGTTGTATTTGTCTTACTTGCATCATGTTTTGGGTCGGGTTACTAGTTTTTGCCTGAGCAGTCGGCCAGGAGCCTGTCTAATATTCTTTCGAGAGAACATAAGACTAAACGCCCTGCTTTCCGGTGCAGAAATAGTAACCCTAACCCCGTGGACTCCTTCCCCGGTGTTCTTATCATGCACCCCCAGTATGTCTTAATGTTTGTGTTGTGCGCCTTATGCCTATGATCGCACATTGTTACAGTTACTCATTGTGTGCCTTCAGTTTTGCCTTTCCGTTTTTGCGTCTTGATTGGTTGTCGAGTGGCATCGTACAATTAAGCGTGTGGTTACTTCTACACGCGCGCACACACTTGAAAGAAAAAAAAAAAAAAATTGCACCTGTTACTAGAATGGTTGTCGTAACGAGGAGGATGTTACATATGCCTCAATTAAGGGGTAATGAAGGGGTAATGAACAACTATTTAGGGATTAACATGCCCCTCCCCTTGAAAAAAGTGTTTTCCACAATGCTTGAGTAACTCTGGATGCTTCTATATAAAATATTCATCTTGCCAAGTGGAATCTCCAACCGACAATTTCCCCCATTTAATGAGATACTCTGAAATGGATCTATTCCTCAGATAGAAAATTCTTATGTCAGTGATGGCTTCAGGCTCCAATATGATTTTTCCTTCCTCATCAAGTTCTAGCAATACAGTTTGAACTGGGATGTTTTCACCTATAACCTTCTTTAAGCATGAAACATGGAAAAATGGGTGTACTCGTGAAGATGCATGAAACTCCAATTTGTATGCCATAGTACCAATCTTTTGCAACACCTTATAAGGGCCATTGTACTTTGGTGATAATTTATTATACGTATTGGCTTGCTTGAGGGACATCTATTTGTATGGTTGTAGTCTTAAAAACACCCAATCTCCTACTTCAAAAATTCTTTCACTATGATGTTGATCTGCTTGTTGTTTCATGCGATTCTGTGCCATGGTCAGGTTGTCCTTTAATATTTGGATAAATTTTTGTTGATGTTCAATGTGATCTTCCACTGCTTGAACCTTATATTTTTCTTTTAGAGAAGAAGTAATGGAAGGAGGGTGGTATCCATAGAGTGCCATAAATGGTGTTATTTTTGTTGCAGTATGAAAGGAAGTGTTATACCACTATTCTACCAAGGGAAGCCATTTGAACCATTGTGTTTGTTTATTAGAGACAAAGCAACGAAGGTATCCTTCCAAACATTTGTTCACTATCTCGGTTTGTCCATCAAATTGAGGATGATAGGATGAGATATGAGCCAATTTAGTACCCAAACAAGAAAATAATTATGTCCAAAAATGTCCAGTGAAAATGGGATCTCTCTCACTTACAATAATCTTTGCTCTGGCATGTAGCTTTTGAATTGTCTCCATGAATGTGGTGGCAACTTTACTAGCTTTGAAGGGATGAGAGAGTGCACAAAAGTTTGCGTACTTAGTCAGTATATCAATAATCACCATGATGACACTATTTCCTTCAGACTTCGGTAGCCCTATGATGAAATCCATGGAAACCTCCTCCCAGTGCTGACTTGGGATGGCTAATGGTTGTAAAATACTTGGGGTCTTAATTGTTTCCAACTTATTTTGTTGGAAAACCAAACATTTTGCCACAAACCTTTGAACATCAGTTTTAAGGCCATCCCCAAAAAAATTGTTCTTGACCCTATGGTGGGTTTTCAAAAATCCTGAGTGCCCTCCTACTGGAGAGGTGTGCAATTCAAATAGTACCTTTTGTTTGAGATGGGAGATCTTACATAAATATAAGCGATCTTTGTACCATAGTGAATCATTTTTCCATGTAAATGTACATGATGCACTGGAATCCTGCTGCGGCCTTTGAATGAGAGTCCACACATTTTCGTCATTCTTCCATTCATCCCTTGCTTATATTATCCAATTGGGTTGGATGACCGAGATAGCATAGAGAAAGGCCTCAACATCTTCATCATTTCTTGAGAGTGCATCTACCATAAAATTTTGCTTCTCTTTTTTATAGATGATTTCAAAATCATAACACGATATCTTGGTTACCCATTTTCATTGTTCTTCTGAAGATAGTCTTTGTTCCAAGAAGTATTTAAGACTATCATGATTTGTTTTGACCTTGAAGTGCCAGCCTATTAGGTAAGGACACCATTTCTTCAATGCATGTAGTATTACCATCATTTCCTTCTCATAAATGGGTTTGTGTAAGTCCTTTCCCTTGAGTGGTCGACTTTCAAAATCCAGGGGCCTTGCTTTTTCCATTAGGACAATGCCAATTCCATTTCTCAAGGCATCACATTCCACAATAAAGGTTTTTGTGATGTCTGGAGTGGTCAAGACAAGAGCTTTGCACATCACCTCTTTAAGTTGTTCAAAATCTTTAGTTGCCTCTGGAGTCCATGAAAATGCATCCTTCTTAGTTAGTGTCGTTAAAGGTGCTACTATTTTTCCATAGTGTCAAACAAACTTGCGATAGTAATCTGTCAAACCCAAAATTCCTTTTAGATTCTTCAATGGTTTGGGAATCGGCCAGTCCATCATGGCCTTAATCTTGTTAGGGTCTACCTTGACACATTCATGAGATACAATATGACCCAAATACTCTACCTCCTCCACTCCAAAGAAAAGTTTGGATGGTTTGGCATATAGTTGTTTCTCCTTTAGTAGTTGTAGCACCTTGTCAACATGTCACACATGATCCTCCCAAGACTTGTTGTAGATTGGTATATCATCAAAAAATACTAACACATTTTTGAATGAAGGGCTTGAAAATGGAATTCATCAACCCTTGGAATGTGGAAAGTGCATTTGTAATCCCAAAAAGCATGACCAAAAATTCATAATGGCCTTCATGAGTTTGGAATTCTATTTTTGGGATATCTTCTTCCTTCATTCTAATTTGATGATACCATGAACGAAGATACAACTTTGTGAAACAGATTTATCCATGTAGTTCATCTAACAATTCATCAATGATGGGAATGGGAAACTTATCTTTAATAGTGATCTTGTTGATCTCTCTATAATCTAGACACATACGCCATGATCCATCTTTCTTGAATACCATTACCACTGGTGCAGAGTAAGAACTTTGGCTAAGTATAATAATGCCAACCTCTAACATTTCTTCAACCATGCACTCAATTTCACTCTTCTGGGCATAAGGGTATCTATATGGCCAAATGTTAGGAGGAACACTCCCATGAATTAGGTGAATATCATGATCATGATTTCAAGTGGGTGGAAGAACTTTGGGAATATCTTCAAATAATTTGTAATGCTTATCAATGATCCCTTGGAGATCTTGACGAATATATGGCTTATATGTTTTAACATCTAGTGAGCATAGTTGTGAAATAACACCTTGACTCCCCTTTTAAAATAATGTTTTCATGCAATTAGAGATTTTCACCTTACCGGGTTTCCCTGTGATACCTCTTAACCTAATGTCTTTTCCTTCCAATGAAAATTTCATGAAAAGTTGTTGAAAATTAAAATCCATTGTTCCTAATTATTGTAACCATTGGATTCCTAGTACAACATCAACACCACTGATGGGTATAGAAATCATTGGAATATTCATTACATATTCCCCCATAGTAAGATTGATCTTATTTCATTCTCTTGAGCAATTGATAGATCCTCCATCTGCAATCATTACTTGAAACTCTAGCGTTGTATATACAAAGCAATTGAGATCTTTGGCTAATTTATAATGAATTAAATTATGAGTACTTCCAGAATCAATTAGGACTATGTTGACGGCCGTAAGTGACACACTTTCAACTGGAAGGTCAAATCCAGAATGAGGTTTTCTAAATAACCCAAGTCGTTTCGAATGAAATGACCCGACGAGTTTAATGGCTCCATTCGCCAACTAAAGTCCTAAAAATAGTAAAAGAAGTAAGCTAATCTAAACCTATTATTATAACAAATTATATATTACTTACTAATGTTTATTAAAATGAAACGTGAATATACAAATAATTATAAACAATCTATATACAGTTTACAAGGTTTACTTGAAATCTTGCAAAAATGAATGTTCATAATAATGTTTCAAAAGAAGATAAAGTAAGAACATAAATCTTTTTGTCTTCTTTTTGAATGTTTAAATATTGTAAACTAATTAATACTAAGAAAATACAATTGAAACAATGATACATAAACATTCAAAGATAATTTATGCAATCATCGTTTCATTAATAAATAATTTTAACTAAATAACACACAGACTAACCTGTAGCTGATCAACAAAACTAGTATTATCTTTCTGTGTTGTATGAGCTCCTTCTTGTCCTACTTGTGAGGGAAACATGTGACAAAACAATACTAGTACTTCCAGAAAAAATTCAAAGAAGTGTTTGATGTGTTGGAGTGAGAATATAGCAGCAAAATGATGACTGATTAAAAATCCTATGATCTTATGATAATCAATAACTAAGAATGAGAGAAAACTCAATTATGAGTATTTATTTTATCCATCATTTAACATTAGGAATAAATTCAATAATAATCAAATGACAAATTGATCACACATACAGAATGGAATAACAAATTATGGACAACATCTAAATACTTAACAATATGAAACACCATATGATGACAAGGCTAAAGCTGCATCAAACATAATAATATCTTATAAGACTGAGCCAATAAAAGAACATAATGGAATAAGCATCACACAGGTCTAAATCCAATGGTGAATAGATTTCTCATATAATTTCCCAAAACCACATGTCCATACTATGGTCCAAAATGAATTTTTGGGATAATAGACTCTTAAAGATTGAAAAAATTAATACATAAATGATAACAATTAACCATGTATTGATAAAACAGACTAAAGATAATTTAAATCAATGCACAATCAATTACTCAAATAATATGAAGATATTATAATGAAAGAAAAACCATTTTACTCATAGAACAAAAGCCATTAAGCAACCTAAAATTTCATATTTTTCTTTGAAAATACTTGTCTATTCTCCCAAAGATTCCAACCATCTGTTACTCCATTTGAAAAGAAAAAAAAGTTTACAAAATATATAATATACAAAATAGAAAGGATAAAAATCCTTCTCTAAATTTCTTAGATCCCCTTGGCTCTAAACTTTCTCATATATTTATACAATGAATGAACAGTCTGGGTGTCACTGATAATTTCCACCACCTGGAATTTTCCACGTAAAGAGACACAAATATCTCTCAAATTGTGCATTTATTTGTGAAAAACCTTCTGCAGAAGATAAATGGGTCCATTTGGGAAATGGGGTTTCAACCGTTTCTTCAAATTCCTCATGGTTTGGCTGCAATCAATCCTGCAAAATAGTGTTTCTGTTCTTGACGCATTTCCAAATTTTATTTGTTGTTGCTCATAAATTTATTTGCAACAATCCAATTTTTTTTTTTGGATCAATCATATTGAACGTATTTAGATAATAAAATCAAACCATGATCATATCCATACCAAATAACTGATAATAGAAACCCGTGAAACAAAAAGAAACCTAAATTAATAACCTAAAAATTGTGAATAAAACAAAATCTAGAACAATAAAATAAAAAATGAATTTAAACTAACTATAAGTTCTAAACAAACATTGTTTATAATTTCTTTTCAAATATGATCTTAAAATTCTAGAAGCTTCAAGTTAATGGAGAAGAGAAAAATATTAATTTTGTTTTTTTACAAAATCAAACAAATGATAGATAATTTTTTTTTTTCTATTATTATTTTTATTTTGAAATAAGATGTAAAATGAAAAAATAATTTAATTAATTAATATCACCAAATGATTTTATGAAAATGAGAAACCAACCAAGATATTATTTGATGAAGTATTGAACCCATTATTCAAAATAGTCAAACTTGCTAATGAGCAAAAGAAATAACACATAATCATAATTTAAACGAAAGTAAAGAGTTGATAAAAATTAACGTTTTTTATTTAAATTGAGATTTCTATGCTCATTTCTAAATTTTGACATATACTCTTGTAATGAATGTCTCATACTATAGTGAATGTCTTAAGTTTTTATCAAAGCAAGCCAAGGTATAGAACTATTTGAAAAGGTTGATTATGTAGCTCATTATAATTATCAAGATTCTAATGGGGGGCCTTCAAATTTTTTAAAACTTTAGAGGGAGTTGTTGGGGCCCAACAAATGGTGACTTACTGGGTGAGGCATCTATCTCTGATTAGGTAAGATTTCATCTCAAGAAGAAAAGAATAAGACTTGAAAAAATATTTAAGCTCTCTGAAATAAATTCACTCTGAGACCATATAGTATTAGGATAAACTCAATATTATAACCAAACAATAGAATTTTCTTTGCAAGGGATTATAACCTGAAATAATGTCTTAATCAAAGAGTCATGATGTTTATAAAATAAATTCAATATCGTTGACAGAGCCACTGCTACCAGCAGGTGTCCATAACCTCGACAGGGATGTCATTTAACCCACTCAAATGATTTAATCCCATCCAATAGTTGTATCCACACGATGTATACTTCCACAAAAGTTAATTTAAAAACATATACCTGCTACCTCTCGACCCGACATTGCTTCGCTACCAGCAGGCCTGTTCAGTACCCCGACAAAGTTGTGTTGGTATCATGTGTGCATTTACCCGCTGCCAACGAGCATGTTCAACACCCCAACGGGTTTACACACACTTCCCACACTTAAGTGCTTCCAACTCTCTTATGCCACTTTTAAATAATAATATAATTATAGATTTCTTGATGAAAAAGAGAGGGCAGCGATACTGGAGGTTAATTTCAATACAAGTGAATAGTTGATCATGTTATTTATTTTCTTTCAAAACTGGAATTTTTATCAAGGTTTTGAGATTTTAGATTTCCTTTAACAAATCATCTAGAGAATGGGGAAGCACTTAAAAGTGATTTCTTAAGAATATGGATGGCGTAAAATTTTTAAAGATCATCGTAATTCTCAAATATTTAAACCATATCTCTAGTGTAATACTTTGGCAAAGACAATTTGAGGACAAAATGAAAGTGACAATTGACCTAAAAATCAATTGTCTGAGCTATATCCTAATATCAAGACCTCTTTGAACTATTTCAATTCTCTTGAAAAACACAAGTCTTAAAATAAATGTTTCCTTCGAAAATACCTCTTTGATTAGAAATATATTGATTCAAAAAGACAGATAAGAAGAAAAATCATTCAAAGAAATCAAAGAAAACAAAAAACACACAACAAACCAAATCAAATTTTATTAATGGAATTCAAAATCAGAAGTACACAAAATCAAAACAACAAAAGAAATTTTTTTAGGAAACGATTTTGGCCAAAGATAAACTTGAGCTTTTGGATCCACTAGCATCTCACTGTAAAATAAAGGAATAACTAAATCATATAAAATATCATGTGAGAGAAAGTTATTTTCTTAAGATAGTGATGCATGAGATGCTACTTTGACCAAGCATTATTATTAAAAATAAAAGAGACTAAAAGAAAATAGAAAAAATCTTATTAAGATGAGTGTAGTCCTACTCGTGGCACCTTGGTTCAGGGTTGAATTGATAGTTCAAATTTACTTATCTCTTTACTTTCCATTTAAAATTTTCATGATGATACTACATTTTTGAAAAGAAATATTCAACAAAAAGCAGAGAGAAAAAATTTAAGGTGGACTTCCCTGACAACATTCATATGATGGTTCTCTTGGTGTACTCACTTGTGTTCATAACTGCATTATTACAAAAAGAAATATCGAGAAAGAAAACTAAAATAAACCTACTCCTAAACCTACTCTAAAATACCAAATAGATAAAAACGCTAAGTAAAATCGTATTTCCAATGCAGCCACAAGAGCATATTCAATCCTGCAAGGCATAGAAAGTAAAAAATCAGAACAAAAGAATGAATTATTTGCCGATACAAAAGAAATATGTCATGCTTACCTCCTATATATTCTTTTAAAAATAAAACAAGCACGACCTTACCATTCTTTTGAAACTTCTTGATGTATGAATCCTCCAACCATGCTATAATATGGTCGTGATATGGATCATAATGGCATGGAAAAGTGTAAGTAAGTTTGGAAAACTTATGAATATTATGAGGACCTGACATAACCATCAACCAAGGCCGAAGTTCCCCATCCCCTTGACAATTCTCCAAGTGTTCATCAATTTATTCACATGGAGGATCTAAAACAATCATGTAATGCTTACTTCCTAGATATTTAGGTAGAAACAAAGCAAGAACAACTTTATCTTTATTATGAATATTTTTTAGATACGAATCTTCAATCCATTCTAAGATCCTGTCATAAAAATTAGGATGCAAACTATGAATTTTATGAAATAGATATATCAATGGGGAACACATCATAAGAGGAATCATGACATCAATTAGATTATTGGTTTGAATGCTTCCTTTGAGGATATTGATTGTTTCAAACTATGAAGCATAAACATTAAAATTCAAACTAATCAAAGAACGAATAGAATATTTGATTTCCATAAGAATAAGTGCATTGTCGTTTTCAACAATAAATCGTGTAAAATCATCTTGCAACATTTCATTTTTCCATGCGAGTGACGAAAGTGAAAGAGCATCAAATCCAACTTCATAAATGTTATGTTTGGAATTAATTTCACCAAATTTTGGCATATCGAAAAGATTCGATTGTGATGGAAAAGAGTAAGATATTGTCGGTGAAGTATCAAGTCCACCAGAATCTAAGAAGATATTGGGATATAAAGAGTAAAAGGAATCAGAAATGAGCACATGAAAAGAAAATATTGAGCGATGATATTTAAAAATGGTATTCTCAAGACATTCCTCTTTACTTTCCTTAAAACTTTCACTCTGTTTTGGTGATAAATTCTTCAACATAATATGATCATCTAAATTTGTCTCCTGTATGATAGATAATTCAAAACTTTAACGATAAACATCTAATCTTTCTTGTGGATAAGGTATGATTTGTAGATGAGGGTTTATGGTTTCTTCTTCCAATTGCAGATCTACATCTCTAATCTGTTTCACTGGAATGTTAGAATACTTAGGATTGTTTTCGTCACCTAAGTTTTCTTCAATAAGTAAGTTTAAGTACTGATTAGAGCAAGGGTTACAAGAATATGAACATTAATATTGACCCAACATCAAATATTCTTCCACAAAGGTCGAGGACTGAGTATACAATGATTCAGAGGAAAAATCAATTTGATTGTCAGTAAGAACCTTTTCAATATATTCTACCTCCCTTGCTTGTTCAAAATTTTCGGATAGATTCCTCTCATCCTGCGAGCAAAATTCTTCTCGCAATTGAGTGATAGCATTTGCAATCGATTCATCATTCACGACTGAATGTGACTGGATGAAAGGGACACAAGAATCATAAAGGAGATTCAGTACAAATGACATGTCATCAAGATTAAATTTACAAAGAAGATGATGGATTCTTGTTGAAAATCCTTCTGGAGATGAATTGTCATTGATTAGTAAAGTCTGAAATTCTTCACATAATTGATTGTAATTATATTTTTCAAAATCATCTAAAAATTCATCTACAAACTGAAACCAATCAATAATGTGATATGTTGGAAAAGACTCAAACCAATGTTTAATCCACCCCCTGAAAGTGAAAGCAAACAATCTGCATAAAACCTTTAAATCATAAATATCATTCTTGATGCATTTACACCAAAACTTGTTAAGATGGTCTTTTGTAGATACATCCCCCCCACCATGAAAGGTGAGTTTGGAAAAGAGAGAGACTATCTCATTGGGAATATCAGGTAATGAGAAATGGAAAGCATGTTCCAACACAGTGATTTCGGGAGCCATGGGGAATTAAATACATTCAAAACAAAGACTCTTATAAGGCCATCTTGTCAGTCTGGCCTGCCTTCTAGTGCATTTCAATATGACACAGAAGAAAAGTTTATAAATGTGGAATTACGACACGCTGAGAGGTAAAACATTTAATCATTAAATTTACCTCTGCCCTCCTTCTAGCACTATTTTTTGATGAGCGTAAGTGACACACCATCAACTGGAAGGTCAAATCCAGAACGGGGTTGTCTAAATATCCCAAGCCGTTTGCAATGAAATGACCTGACGGGTTAATGGCTCTGTTGGCCAACTAAAGTCCTAAAAACAGTAAAAGAAGTAAAATAATCTAAATCTATTATTCTAACAAATCATGTATTACTTAATAATGTTTATTAAAAAGAAACTTAAATATACAAATGATTATAAACAATCTATATACATTTTGCAAGGTTTACTTGAAATCTTGTGAAACTGAATGTTCATAATAATGTTTCAAAAGAAGATAAATCTTTTTGTCTTCTTTTCGAATGTTTAAAGATTTTAAACTAATTAATACTAAGAAAATACAATTTAAACAACGATACATAAATAGTCAAAGCTAATTTATGCAATCATTGTTTCATTAATAAATAATTTAACTAAATAACAGACAGACTAACCTGTAGCTGATCAGTGAAACTAGTATTATCTTTCTGTGTTCTCTGAGCTCCTTCTTGTCCTGCTTGTGAGGGAAACCTGTGACAGAACAATACTAGTACTTACAGAAAAAATTCAAAGAAGTGTTTGATGTGTTGGAGTGAGAATATAGCAACAGAATGATGACTGATTAAAAATCATGTGATCTTATGATAATCAATAACTAAGAACGCGAGAAAACTCAATTCTGAATATTGATTTTATCCATCATTTAACATTAGGAATAAATTCAATAATAATCAAATGACAAATTGATTACACATACAGAATGGAATAACAAATTATGGACAACATCTAAATACTTGACAATATGAAACACCATATGATGACAAGGCTAAAGCTGCATCAAACATAATAATATATCATAAGACTGAGTCAATAAAACACAATAATGGAATAAGAATCACACAGGTCTAAAGCCAATGGTGAATAGCTTTCCCATATAATTTCCCAAAATCACATGTCCATACTGTGGTCCAAAAGGAATTTTTGGGATAATAGACTCTTAAAGATTGAAAAAAATAATACATAAATGATAGCAATTAACCATGTATTGACAAAACAAACTAAAGCTAATTTAAATCAATGCGTAATCAATTACTTAAAGAATATGAAGATATTATAATGAAATAAAAACCGTTTTACTCACAGAACAAAAGCCATTAAACGACCTCGAATTCCATATTCTTCTTTGAAAATACTTGTCTATTCTCCCAAAGATTCCAACCATCCGTTACTCCATTTGAAAAGAAAAAAAAGTTTACAAAAGATATAATACACAAAAAAGAAAGGATAAAAATCCTCCTCTGAATTTCTTGGATCCCCTTGGCTCTGAACTTTCTCATATATTTATACAATGAATGAACAGTCTGGGCCTCACTAATAATTTACGCCACCTGAAATTTTCCTCATAAAGAGACACAAACATCTCTCAAATCGTGCATTTTCTTAGGAACGTTTTTGCGTGAAAGCTAAATGGGTCCATTTGGGAGATGGGTTTTCAACTGTTTCTTCAAATGCCTCATGGTTTGGCTGCAATTAGTCTTGCAAAATCATGTCTCTATTCTTGATGCATTTCCAAATTTTATCTGTTGTTGCTCATAAATTTATTTGTAGCAATCCAATATTATTTTTGGATCAATCATGCTGAACGCATTTAAATAATAAAATCAAGACATGATCAGATCCATACCAAATAACTGATAATAGAAACCTATGAAACAAAAAGAAACATAAAAATTGTGAATAAAACAAAATCTAGAACAATAAAATAAAAAATGAATTTAAACTAAATATAAGTTCTAAACAAACATTGTTTATAATTTCCTTTCAAATATGATCTTAGAATTCTAGAATCTTCAAGTTAATGGAGAAAAGAAAAATATTAATTTTGGTTTTTTACAAAATCAAACAAATGATAGATAATTCTTTATTATTATTATTATTATTATTATTTTGAAATGTGATGCAAAATGAAAAAATAATTTAATTAATTAATATCACCAAATGATTTTATGAAAATGAGAAACCAACCAAGATTTTATTTGATGAAGTATTGAACCCATTATTCAAAATAGTGAAACTTGCTAAGGAGCAAAAGAAAGAACACATAATCATAATTTAAACGAAAGTAAACAGTTGATAAAAATTAACGTTTTTATTTAAATTGAGATTTCTATGCTCGTTTATAAATTTTGACATATACTCTTGTAATGAATGTCTCATACTATAGTGAATGTATTAAGTATGTATTAAAGAAAGACAAGGTCTGGAACTATTTGAAAAGGTTGATTATGTTGCTCATTATAATTATCAAGATTCTAATGGGGGCACTTTAAATTTTGTAAAAATTTAGGGGGAGTTGTTGGGGCCCAACAGACTATTAACTTTTTCTTTTTGATATATCCTTCAATCTTGAGGGTTTGAGGAGTGTTAATTCCAGCCAATGCAATACACGATATCGTGGGAGTCAACTCTTCAGATGAAAATTCTTCTACGTTTTCATCTTGAGATGGTTCGTGTTCCTGTTATGGTTCTTGTTCTTATTCTTGTTAATAATTTCTTCTCACCACACTTATGTCCCTTACTGTACTTGCTGTCACAATTAAAGCATAAACATTTTTCTTTTCTTTCCTCCAATTGTTGAGGTGTCAACCTTGTAGGTTGAG
>JZKD02S1604010.1:49356-78920 GCA_000966675.3 Picea glauca | reverse complement strand
TTTTATTCATCACCACATTTCCCAAGAAACCCATTGCTACATCCATGCTGTCAACAATTTCCAAATCATGATTGCCAATGGTGGTTCTATGAAATGTGGCGGGCGCTGTGAAAATTTGTGTGTCTCCAAATCAGTGACTACCACCTAAAATCACATATGTTTTCTATTGACATGGGCAGTTGCAACATTGTGTTGGGTGTAGACTAGCTAAGGACTTTGGGTCCCATTCTCATGGATTTTCAGAATTTAACCATGCAATTCGACCAAGGAGGCCACCAATATAAATTTCAAGGAATCACTGTTGGTTCACCTAAGGTCATCAATTCTCATCGCATGGAAAAACTGCTCAAAAAAGGTTATTCTGGTGTCATTGCCCAACTCCATGCCATACAAGCCACAGAGACCCCACCAGTGCCCCAAGACCTCCAAGCCCTCCTTTCTAAACATCAAACGATATTTTCCACTCCCCAAGGACTCCCTCCTTCCCGCGGTGTCCATGATCATTCCATTCCCCTTATCCCAGGAAGCCTTCCCCCCAATATACGTCCATATCGTCACCCCTTTGCACAAAAAAATGAAATTGAAAAAATGGTCCAGGAACTCCTTATTGCCGGTGTCATCCATCCTAGTACGAGCCCTTACTCCTCTCCAGTCGTCATGGTACTAAAGAAAGAAGGTTCTTGGAGAATGTTTCCTGACTTCTGTGCTCTCAAAAAACTAACCATCAAAGACAAATTTCCCATTCCTGTCATTGATGACCTCCTGGATGAATTGAGTGGTTCCCAATTCGTTACCAAACTTGATCTTCACTCGGGCTATCAGCAGATACGTATGAAATAGGCCGACATTCCCAAGACCGCCTTTCACACTCATGAGGGCCACTATGAGTTTTTGTTCATGCCCTTTGGTTTGTGTAACGCCCCCTCCACCTTCCAGAGCCTCATGAACCATGTCTTTCATCCTTTTCTCCATCATTTTGTCTTAGTTTTCTTTGATGATATCCTCATCTATAGAAAAACCTAGACAGACCATCTTACTCATGTGGATGAAGTTCTCCGCCTACTCTCTCAACACCAACTTTTCCCGAAACAGTCCAAATGTGCTTTTGGTGCCTCAAAAGTAGAATACTTGGGTCATCTGGTGGGAAAGGATGGTGTCAGGGTGGACCCGAAAAAGATTGAAGCTATGCAAAACTAGCCGCACTCAAAGACTCTCAAAAGCTTGCATTGATTTTTGGGCCTCACAGGGTATTATCGCAAGTTCGTTAAGAACTACAGAAAGATTGCAACACCTCTCACGACTCTCCTCAAAAAGAACTCTTTCACTTGGACTCCAGTAGCTGCTCAAGCTTTTCAAACCTTGAAGACGACCATGTGGACCACTCCGGTTTTGGCCCTTCCCGACTTCACAAAGACCTTTGTGTTGGAATGTGACGCCTCAGGGAAAGGAATTGGTGTTGTCCTTATCCAAGAGGGTCTACCTTTGGCCTTCACTAGCAAGCAACTGTCTGAAAAGAATCTGGGCAAACCCATTTATGAAAAAGAAATGTTGGCGATTCTGCATGCCATNGCATGGAAAAACTGCTCAAAAAAGGTCATTCTGGTGTCATTGCCCAACTCCATGCCATACAAGCCACAGAGACCCCACCAGTGCCCCAAGACCTCCAAGCCCTCCTTTCTAAACACCAAACGATATTTTCCACTCCCCAAGGACTCCCTCCTTCCCGTGGTGTCCATGATCATTCCATTCCCCTTGTCCCAGGAAGCCTTCCCCCCAATATACGTCCATATCGTCACCCCTTTGCACAAAAAAATGAAATTGAAAAAATGGTCGAGGAACTCCTTATTGCCGGTGTCATCCATCCTAGTACGAGCCCTTACTCCTCTCCGGTCATCATGGTACTAAAGAAAGAAGGTTCTTGGAGAATGTTTCCTGACTTCTGTGCTCTCAACAAACTAACCATCAAAGACAAATTTCCCATTCCTGTCATTGATGACCTCCTGGATGAATTGAGTGGTGCCCAATTCATTACCAAACTTGATCTTCACTCGGGCTATCACCAGATACGTATGAAATAGGCCGAAATTCCCAAGACCTCCTTTCACACTCATGAGGGCCACTATGAGTTTTTGTTCATGCCCTTTGGTTTGTGTAACACCCCCTCCACCTTCCAGAGCCTCATGAACCATGTCTTTCATCCTTTTTTCTTAGTTTTCTTTGATGATATCCTCATCTATAGAAAAACCTGGACATACCATCTTACTCATGTGGATCAAGTTCTCCGCCTACTCTCTCAGCACCAAATTTTCCCGAAACAGTCCAAATGTGCTTTTGGTGCCTCAAAAGTAGAATACTTGGGTCATCTGGTGGGAAAGGATGGTGTCAGGGTGGACCCGAAAAAGATTGAAGCTATGCAAGACTAGCCGCACTCAAAGACTCTCAAAAGCTTGCGTTGATTTTTGGGCCTCACAGGGTATCATCACAAGTTTGTTAAGAACTACAGAAAGATTGCAGCACCTCTCACGACTCTCCTCAAAAAGAACTCTTTCACTTGGACTCCAGTAGCTGCTCAAGATTTTCAAACCTTGAAGATGACCATGTGGACCACTCCGGTTCTAGCCCTTCCCGACTTCACAAAGACCTTTGTGTTGGAATGTGACGCCTCAGGGAAAGGAATCAGTGTTGTCCTTATCCAAGAGGGTCTACCTTTGGCCTTCACTAGCAAGCAACTGTCTGAAAAGAATCTGGGCAAACCCATTTATGAAAAAGAAATGTTGGCGATTCTGCATGCCATTGAGTTGTGGCATCTGTATCTCTTGGGGAAACGCTTCCAAATTAAGACAGACCATCAAAGCCTCAAGTACTTTCTGGAACAACATATTTCCTCCCAGGAACAACAAAAATGGGTGACTAAGCTCTTTGGATATTATTATGAGATCATTTTGGAGGAAGGGAAAAGACAATGTCACGGCGGATGCACTATCCCGGAAATATGAAGACGAAGGATCCCTTTTTTCTCTTTCCTTCATTGTACCCGATTGGCTCCAAGCTGTGCGCCAGGAATGGCTTCAATATCCCAAAAGTTCACATCTAATCCAGCAACTATAGGACAAGGATCTGGCTCCCCTAGGGTACTCCTGGCTCTAGGATGAGCTTCGATACAAAGGCCACTTATATTTAAGTAAACAATCCAAGCTCAAATTCACGGTTCTTTTTGAGCTTCATGCTACACCCACAGTGGGGCACTCAGGGTTCACCAAAACATATGACCGAGTCAAACGTTCTTTTTTCTAGGATGGTATGAAACAGGACATCCGTAAGTTTGTCGCTNGGAGAGGGATGGAGAGCTTTATTATCATTCACCCTCCATTTATTTAAAAAAAAATAATGTTTAAAGGGTTAGGGCATGGTTTATTTACCACAAAGAGGAAAAAAATTAATTTTCACCCGCTAAAATTTGGGCCAAAACCTTCCATTTGCCCCGATTTTTAGCTTAAAATTTGGGCCACAACCTTCCTCACCCCAATTTTTACCTTAAAAGTTGGTCCAGAACCTTTCTCGCCACAATTTTTAACTATCAAGATTTCTATAAGCATTTTCGTCCTCCTCGTCTGCTATAAATTAGGTTTCCAATAGTCATTAGCTCCAATTTCATGTTCTTGGTATCTAAATGAAAATTTGAAAGACAAATCCTCCGAAAATCTTAAATATCATTTCATTCTTTATCAACAGTTGGATATATTCTCTCATAGAAGCAGGATTCGCTGACACTGACTTCCAAAAGTGGACTAAAAGAGTGCCCAAAAACCAATTTTTCATAGGTAAGACAAGAGAAAATTATGAAACCCTTGATTTGTGGTTTCTCTGTTGGTTCTTTAAATATTTAATTTTTGTCTTTTCAATGGGTTTTTAGAGGAGGTTACAAGTCTAACTATAAAAATAACAATCTCTATTCAATGAACTTTCTTATGGTCCTGTGTTCTATGCTTCTGTTTATACAACTTTGATAATTTTTTTATGTGGAACCAAAGTTGATGTGACTAATGTTAATCTTTAAACTTTGACTGAGACATTACCAGAGGTTTCCTATCAATGGAGAAAAACTACAATCTATGAAATTATTCAAAAATGTGTTTTTATTATAGGCAAGGTCCACATTTTCATAACATGTTAGTGCTATGAGACAGAGTTTATCTTGGTGTACTTAAACCTCAAGTTTCTTCTTTCCATTGTATGTTATGACATTCAAAGATTTTTAGATATGTTATGGAATTAAACATTGGTGCTCATTGAACTAAGGATTTAGTGATTGACGACTTATTTATATCTTTGTTATTCATCTAAGTTTATTAACATTGTTATGTACCATGTTCGTATTTATTGTTATTCAATTAAGATGTTTTCTAGAGATTTTCAATTCCATTGCATACACAAATTTATTACATTTTATTCAAAATCCTTTTATTGTTTTGATGTGTACACTATGATAGCTCTTGCTATTAATTTTTCTCCAGTTACATTTTATTCAGAAGTCTTTTTGATGTTTTATTTTTGTCGATTATGCACCCTTTGAGATCAAAAAATTGTTATGATTGTGGAAAATCTGTTCTTGGATTTGATCATCATTGTGTTTGGTTGGGAACATACATCGGTGAAGGGAACCATCACAGGTTCTGGTAGGTGTTTCTAGTCTTATAATGATCTTCTTTCTCTACTTGTAAATGGAATCCAATTACTTATGCTTTCTCATAGTTAAGATATAAGTTAACAGTCACATATGTTATAACTTTATAATCTAGTCTATGGAAAAACATCAATATACATTTTTTATTCTTCATTTAAACAATTGTCAAGTCTTATAGCCTTTAGTCAAATGGAAAGAGGATGGAGTACTTTTTATCTTTCTTAATACTCTTTAGCATAGAGGATCCCATATATTTAGTATCCAATTGTGATTTATGGGTAGTGCCTAAAGATATGTAGCCTTTTATAACTTCCCTTGAGATACCACTAAAATATTATTGTGAATTCAAGGATGTTGATTTATAACTCTTGTTTGGGTTGGGTTACTATTGTTGGTTGTTATCACTTCTCGTTTGACCTATTTTGGTCTTTAATGGAAATTAATATAAATTTTAATTTCTATATCTAGGATTTCTAGGTAGAGTAAGAGATGGTCTAAGAATTTGTTGTTTAAATGAATATTATGAATCACTTTTTGGACATCTTTTACTTTGTGCTTTTCTATAACTCAAAAGGAGACAAAAAGAGAGAGACTTAGGGATGCAGTTTTGGAAGATGAATTTTAAAATTTCCCCTAATATTGCATTTGAGAAGTATGATTATTCAAAAGAGGTTGTAGAGGCATGGGAATAAAGAAGAGATATAACATATCTATAAATTATTGACATCTTATATTGTTGAATGGCTTGCTAAAGCAAGCTAGCTAGAGATAAATTTCAGAATCTGGTTGTCTTGCATTATCTTTTGTATCTCATTCTTTCTTAGCATAACATGTTAGTTTTTCTCTATTACCAAGTGATGATAAGTTGGTTGATATTTATTTGGGTTTTTTTGTTTTGTTGATCTTCTATATTTGTTGTTAAATAGGTGGGAAAGAGTTGAAAATACTTGTTGGTTTTGGGAATATATTGCAAAGAAATGCATATACTTTGTAGTACCTTTTTAGGATTTTTGTATTCATTTTTTAGCCTTGTAACTTAGATTTAGTCATTTGATTTCACTTTGGTGTTGGTTCTTTTCTTCACTTTGACATTATTTCTCAACCTTGCTCTTGGTTCATTCCTAGGTTGTGGATCTTTATGGATTTAGGCCTTGGATTTATTTATGTTTTGCACAATTGGTGAAAACAATTGTAAGTTAGCATATCCATCTCACCAATGAAATCATTTGACATTTTAGAGGACTTTGGTAGCTGGATTGGAGAACATTTTCCTAATCCATACAAGACCTACAGTAAGGGTTTGAATTTTTTTTTTATCGAGGTCTCTTATTTTTTATTCCCTTTGGGTACATCCCTTTTTGTATCATCACTCAATCAGCTTGGTGGTTAGGGAGGAACAAGGTTACCATTTACCACAATTTTGAATGAGATATTTATTTCTATTTATGATGATGATCTCACGAGCATCATATCTTGGCCTCAAACTCTCATGTTTGCAACAAAATCTAAGAGAGCGTTTTCGTGAGCATAGTCAAAACTAATAATGTGGAGCTATATTATCTCAAGTATTCAATACTCCTACATGTTTATAATGTAAGACACAATCTCTTGGTGTAAGGATAGGTAAGCTAAAATGATAATTTCCTTGCTACTTGTAGTATTTTCAATACAAATATGCACACAATGCATGCAAGAAATGCACACCTAGATCTCTCATTGTTCTCTTAAAGAGATATATTGCAAGGTGAAGACATAATACCTTAGGAAAGACTTCATTCAATCAGTAAAACACTAACCAAGTCCTTATAAATCTTATTGTTTGCTTAAAATTTACATTCTGGGCTAAAACATGGTATATTGAAAATTGCACTCTCTTGGAAGTAAAATGCACTCCCTAACCTTCAAAATCACCCAAATTGAGTTTTGAAACTTGCTAAGTTTCTTGTTGTACATGATCTTCCTACATCTCAAGTTGCAAATTTATGTCGAGTGCAGATCCAACTAGAATTCCCTCCAAAAATGCATGTAGGACCTTCGATATTACTTCTTGGGTGAAAATTAAAGTTATAGGATCGAAGTACATCATTCAATGACTACTCTATAAAAAAATTGTTTTGGAAGTTTTGCAGTGTGCATTAAGACATATGGTGTACATTTTTAAGCATTCAATAGGGTACATCACATAAAATACTACACCCCTCTTGTATCATCTTACATCAAGAGTGCATTTTGAAGGATACATTAGAAAAAGGAAGAAACTATCAATTTCCCTCGATTTTAGTGCATCTTAAGCATTCTAGGCTAAAATAGACATGTTTAATTCATTCTTATTCAATTTTCTGTCAAATTTAGCATGATTAGCTTGTTGTTGTTTTTTTTTCATGCATAAAGAGAATGAAACTATACTACTTTCTCTATTTCCATGCACTATGAAGCATTAAAACACCAAAGAATATTGGAAAATAGAACTTTAAATTGCATTTACAATCATAAAAATAGCCTAAACAACTAGTTGTTTTTATCATCCTTTTGCATTAAAACCATATATTTAATTTTATTATTACATCGGGTTCTGTACCCAACAGAAAATACAACATTCTGCATTTACTTTAAGTGTTTACAACACTAACACAATAAGTTACAGCTTGCTGTAATTTTTGTTTTTGCATTCTAGTTTAACATATTTATGGATACTGCTGCATTGGGATTTGTGCCCATAGTTAGCATAATTTTCTGCATCATTTCTGTGCAAAATTCTAACTTTTAGGACAGATTTAGCTTGCTGTTTTTTATATTTAGTGGCATTTTTATTTCAGGGCAGTGAGCATTTATTTCAATCATTCTTTCACCTGCAATTGAATCCACATCTATATTCTATGTCAATTACACGATAAATAATTGCATCTTCCATTCTCCTCCCTCACAACAATATCATTTTATATGCCTCCATGGGAGAGATCAAAGGTGTAGCTTATTGTATGTTTGAAAATATATACAAACTGTTTGGTTCATCTTATTGCCAAAATGATTCTAGTTTTTACATCATACTTTCCTTATTTCAAAATATGTATTGGGTATATAATCGTTCTTTCTCAATATTATTCATACTAATGCATATATGTAATAAATACCATTGATGTTTCTAACTAATTAATATCATTATACTATTAACTACATTAAGGATTTTGATATTAAAATACTAGACCAAGGTAACATGCATACAAGAAATTTGGTAAAAAAGGTATTATTTATCTTTAGAACAATTTCCATTCTCATTGTTCATGTTTATGAAATTCTTAGTGGTATATTAGAATTCAAACTTTTGTGGAACATTTTGAGAACATAGAAACAACATGGCACTTTTTTGGGCTTGAAGTTTCACAACCCCTCAACAAACAAGAGTCAAGAAATTTCCTTTGAGGAATAGAAAAATAAAATTGCTCCTCATCTATTTTTGTGATGTATCCACCCCCAATTACCTTCTCCATTCTTGTTCCCAACTTCACTAGTATGATAGTATGTTTATAGTATTTTTACATGAAAAAACAGCCATACAACAACATTGATTATGGATTACTTTCCTTCATTTCTAAATTTCAAGATCAACGACATGGGGTGGGTTGTGGTATGATTCCCTTCAAAGCACGTCTACCACAACATAAATCATCTTCTAGCAAAAGTATTTAGACTTTATACTACTTTCCTTCCATCTATTTCTTAGTGAATATGGTCATCAATGTTTTTTATTTCTATGTCCTAGTCAATACTGCTAACCCCATTTTTCATAGACTTGAACATCAATCATTATTTCTTTCTTCCACTCAGTATATATTAGTAGTGGTGTATCGACATGGGATAAGGTGAACTTAAATTGCCCCCATTTCCAACAAATGTTTTATCCAAATCCAACCAAAATTTCAAGGAAAATCATAATTCCCAATAGTACAAGTTCCATCAATGAAGGAATGATACCCTTAGGGGTTTTGGCCCATTATATAATGACCTAGAACCTTAAAATTTCAAAGAAATGAATGGATTAAGAAAAACTTTTCCTATGTTTTTTTTTTTTTTAATTCTTCATAGCTCACTAGAAATTGGGTGTTTTGAGTGCTCCTTATATTTTTTTATGGTGGAATATGCCTAGATTTATTCTTCTTTAAAGTCTAAATTTTTCCCATATGGAGAAATCATATGAGAAACTTGCACTAGTGACCATAAAAACTAGTTTCAAATATTTATTTTAAATTTATGGACAATTCATTTACCATTAAATGTCCCACTCAATACCACTTTTCTCTTTCTAAGTGTTTTCTCTACTATTCTCTCACAATTTCCCAACATAGATGGAATTCCCCCACACATGCATGTCTTTATATGAGAGATGTTGTATTCTTTATATATAAATATAATAGAACATAAATCACAACTCGCATGCTTTGAACAAGGTTGGACTCAAACATATAAAAATCATGGATATAGGTGTTAAGAGGATGGTGATGTTTGCAATTATATCCATAACACTAGAAGTTATACTTGTAACTATTGTTGCTATTACTAGCTATCCAAGGAAGAAACAATCGTATTCTCAATTTTTTAGGAATATGGTTTATATGAATGATTTTCCAAAATGATTGCATCCATTTTTTAATCGATCTTTTGGACCAAACCAAGTTGGTTTAGTCAGAATATTGATTCAAATATGGATGCAATAATTCCGGAAAAACCTTAAAAAGTTATACTAATTGCAAAATTTTAATAGTTGAAATGGTTTATATGATGATCATACGGATCTATGTGACCAGTAGGGTGGATTAAGTCCTATTCACAAAATATGTTTTGGTAGATATCCTTAAATGATTGATGTTGTTGAGCCCATACCTATAGACCATGTTCTCTACATTCTAGAAATCTTGGAGGATCGTTTCTTTGTGTGGATTCATTGGCCTGAAGCTTCTTTGTCATTTTTAAAGGATAAGTTAGAGAATTTGATTTCATAAAAAATATAATAATTATAAATACATACAAAGATTCTATACTTTGTAGGAAGTTTACTAATTTTATATTATTTTTCATGCAGGTTTCACTTTTGGCTTCTAGATCGATTTGAAATTTCATTTGTGGAATATTTATTGAGATGTAAAATAATGATTGTGTGATCCAGGTGGATATCAATGGCCACCCACCTTTTCCAATTGGCTCAAAACAATTTTCTGGCAATTTTGGCAATTTACTATTTTTAGCAGTTTTAACTTTTGGTGCCATTTTGAGGGCCTAAATGAAGGTTTTTTGGGATAGAGCTTCTCAATGATATCTAAAGGCATGATTGAGCCCCCAAAATGAATNTCATCATTGTGTTTGGTTGGGAACATACATCGGTGAAGGGAACCATCACAGGTTCTGGTAGGTGTTTCTAGTCTTATAATGATCTTCTTTCTCTACTTGTAAATGGAATCCAATTACTTATGCTTTCTCATAGTTAAGATATAAGTTAACAGTCACATATGTTATAACTTTATAATCTAGTCTATGGAAAAACATCAATATACATTTTTTATTCTTCATTTAAACAATTGTCAAGTCTTATAGCCTTTAGTCAAATGGAAAGAGGATGGAGTACTTTTTATCTTTCTTAATACTCTTTAGCATAGAGGATCCCATATATTTAGTATCCAATTGTGATTTATGGGTAGTGCCTAAAGATATGTAGCCTTTTATAACTTCCCTTGAGATACCACTAAAATATTATTGTGAATTCAAGGATGTTGATTTATAACTCTTGTTTGGGTTGGGTTACTATTGTTGGTTGTTATCACTTCTCGTTTGACCTATTTTGGTCTTTAATGGAAATTAATATAAATTTTAATTTCTATATCTAGGATTTCTAGGTAGAGTAAGAGATGGTCTAAGAATTTGTTGTTTAAATGAATATTATGAATCACTTTTTGGACATCTTTTACTTTGTGCTTTTCTATAACTCAAAAGGAGACAAAAAGAGAGAGACTTAGGGATGCAGTTTTGGAAGATGAATTTTAAAATTTCCCCTAATATTGCATTTGAGAAGTATGATTATTCAAAAGAGGTTGTAGAGGCATGGGAATAAAGAAGAGATATAACATATCTATAAATTATTGACATCTTATATTGTTGAATGGCTTGCTAAAGCAAGCTAGCTAGAGATAAATTTCAGAATCTGGTTGTCTTGCATTATCTTTTGTATCTCATTCTTTCTTAGCATAACATGTTAGTTTTTCTCTATTACCAAGTGATGATAAGTTGGTTGATATTTATTTGGGTTTTTTTGTTTTGTTGATCTTCTATATTTGTTGTTAAATAGGTGGGAAAGAGTTGAAAATACTTGTTGGTTTTGGGAATATATTGCAAAGAAATGCATATACTTTGTAGTACCTTTTTAGGATTTTTGTATTCATTTTTTAGCTTTGTAACTTAGATTTAGTCATTCGATTTCACTTTGGTGTTGGTTATTTTCTTCACTTTGACATTATTTCTCAACCTTGCTCTTGGTTCATTCCTAGGTTGTGGATCTTTATGGCTTTAGGCCTTGGATTTATTTATGTTTTGCACAATTGGTGAAAACAATTGTAAGTTAGCATATCCATCTCACCAATGAAATCATTTGACATTTTAGAGGACTTTGGTAGTTGGATTGGAGAACATTTTCCTAATCCATACAAGACCTACAGTAAGGGTTTGATTTTTTTTTTTATCGAGGTCTCTTATTTTTTATTCCCTTTGGGTACATCCCTTTTTGTATCATCACTCAGTCAGCTTGGTGGTTAGGGAGGAACAAGGTTACCATTTACCACAATTTTGAATGAGATATTTATTGCTATTTATGATGATGATCTCACGAGCATCATATCTTGGCCTCAAACTCTCATGTTTGCAACAAAATCTAGGAGAGCGTTTTCGTGAGCATAGTCAAAACTAATAATGTGGAGCTATATTATCTCAAGTATTCAATACTCCTACATGTTTATAATGTAAGACACAATCTCTTGGTGTAAGGATAGGTAAGCTAAAATGATAATTTCCTTGCTACTTGTAGTATTTTCAATACAAATATGCACACAATGCATGCAAGAAATGCACACCTAGATCTCTCATTGTTCTCTTAAAGAGATATATTGCAAGGTGAAGACATAATACCTTAGGAAAGACTTCATTCAATCAGTAAAACACTAACCAAGTCCTTATAAATCTTATTGTTTGCTTAAAATTTACATTCTGGGCTAAAACATGGTATATTGAAAATTGCACTCTCTTGGAAGTAAAATGCACTCCCTAACCTTCAAAATCACCCAAATTGAGTTTTGAAACTTGCTAAGTTTCTTGTTGTACATGATCTTCCTACATCTCAAGTTGCAAATTTATGTCGAGTGCAGATCCAACTAGAATTCCCTCCAAAAATGCATGTAGGACCTTCGATATTACTTCTTGGGTGAAAATTAAAGTTATAGGATCGAAGTACATCATTCAATGACTACTCTATAAAAAAATTGTTTTGGAAGTTTTGCAGTGTGCATTAAGACATATGGTGTACATTTTTAAGCATTCAATAGGGTACATCACATAAAATACTACACCCCTCTTGTATCATCTTACATCAAGAGTGCATTTTGAAGGATACATTAGAAAAAGGAAGAAACTATCAATTTCCCTCGATTTTAGTGCATCTTAAGCATTCTAGGCTAAAATAGACATGTTTAATTCATTCTTATTCAATTTTCTGTCAAATTTAGCATGATTAGCTTGTTGTTGTTTTTTTTTCATGCATAAAGAGAATGAAACTATACTACTTTCTCTATTTCCATGCACTATGAAGCATTAAAACACCAAAGAATATTGGAAAATAGAACTTTAAATTGCATTTACAATCATAAAAATAGCCTAAACAACTAGTTGTTTTTATCATCCTTTTGCATTAAAACCATATATTTAATTTTATTATTACATCGGGTTCTGTACCCAACAGAAAATACAACATTCTGCATTTACTTTAAGTGTTTACAACACTAACACAATAAGTTACAGCTTGCTGTAATTTTTGTTTTTGCATTCTAGTTTAACATATTTATGGATACTGCTGCATTGGGATTTGTGCCCATAGTTAGCATAATTTTCTGCATCATTTCTGTGCAAAATTCTAACTTTTAGGACAGATTTAGCTTGCTGTTTTTTATATTTAGTGGCATTTTTATTTCAGGGCAGTGAGCATTTATTTCAATCATTCTTTCACCTGCAATTGAATCCACATCTATATTCTATGTCAATTACACGATAAATAATTGCATCTTCCATTCTCCTCCCTCACAACAATATCATTTTATATGCCTCCATGGGAGAGATCAAAGGTGTAGCTTATTGTATGTTTGAAAATATATACAAACTGTTTGGTTCATCTTATTGCCAAAATGATTCTAGTTTTTACATCATACTTTCCTTATTTCAAAATATGTATTGGGTATATAATCGTTCTTTCTCAATATTATTCATACTAATGCATATATGTAATAAATACCATTGATGTTTCTAACTAATTAATATCATTATACTATTAACTACATTAAGGATTTTGATATTAAAATACTAGACCAAGGTAACATGCATACAAGAAATTTGGTAAAAAAGGTATTATTTATCTTTAGAACAATTTCCATTCTCATTGTTCATGTTTATGAAATTCTTAGTGGTATATTAGAATTCAAACTTTTGTGGAACATTTTGAGAACATAGAAACAACATGGCACTTTTTTGGGCTTGAAGTTTCACAACCCCTCAACAAACAAGAGTCAAGAAATTTCCTTTGAGGAATAGAAAAATAAAATTGCTCCTCATCTATTTTTGTGATGTATCCACCCCCAATTACCTTCTCCATTCTTGTTCCCAACTTCACTAGTATGATAGTATGTTTATAGTATTTTTACATGAAAAAACAGCCATACAACAACATTGATTATGGATTACTTTCCTTCATTTCTAAATTTCAAGATCAACGACATGGGGTGGGTTGTGGTATGATTCCCTTCAAAGCACGTCTACCACAACATAAATCATCTTCTAGCAAAAGTATTTAGACTTTATACTACTTTCCTTCCATCTATTTCTTAGTGAATATGGTCATCAATGTTTTTTATTTCTATGTCCTAGTCAATACTGCTAACCCCATTTTTCATAGACTTGAACATCAATCATTATTTCTTTCTTCCACTCAGTATATATTAGTAGTGGTGTATCGACATGGGATAAGGTGAACTTAAATTGCCCCCATTTCCAACAAATGTTTTATCCAAATCCAACCAAAATTTCAAGGAAAATCATAATTCCCAATAGTACAAGTTCCATCAATGAAGGAATGATACCCTTAGGGGTTTTGGCCCATTATATAATGACCTAGAACCTTAAAATTTCAAAGAAATGAATGGATTAAGAAAAACTTTTCCTATGTTTTTTTTTTTTTTAATTCTTCATAGCTCACTAGAAATTGGGTGTTTTGAGTGCTCCTTATATTTTTTTATGGTGGAATATGCCTAGATTTATTCTTCTTTAAAGTCTAAATTTTTCCCATATGGAGAAATCATATGAGAAACTTGCACTAGTGACCATAAAAACTAGTTTCAAATATTTATTTTAAATTTATGGACAATTCATTTACCATTAAATGTCCCACTCAATACCACTTTTCTCTTTCTAAGTGTTTTCTCTACTATTCTCTCACAATTTCCCAACATAGATGGAATTCCCCCACACATGCATGTCTTTATATGAGAGATGTTGTATTCTTTATATATAAATATAATAGAACATAAATCACAACTCGCATGCTTTGAACAAGGTTGGACTCAAACATATAAAAATCATGGATATAGGTGTTAAGAGGATGGTGATGTTTGCAATTATATCCATAACACTAGAAGTTATACTTGTAACTATTGTTGCTATTACTAGCTATCCAAGGAAGAAACAATCGTATTCTCAATTTTTTAGGAATATGGTTTATATGAATGATTTTCCAAAATGATTGCATCCATTTTTTAATCGATCTTTTGGACCAAACCAAGTTGGTTTAGTCAGAATATTGATTCAAATATGGATGCAATAATTCCGGAAAAACCTTAAAAAGTTATACTAATTGCAAAATTTTAATAGTTGAAATGGTTTATATGATGATCATACGGATCTATGTGACCAGTAGGGTGGATTAAGTCCTATTCACAAAATATGTTTTGGTAGATATCCTTAAATGATTGATGTTGTTGAGCCCATACCTATAGACCATGTTCTCTACATTCTAGAAATCTTGGAGGATCGTTTCTTTGTGTGGATTCATTGGCCTGAAGCTTCTTTGTCATTTTTAAAGGATAAGTTAGAGAATTTGATTTCATAAAAAATATAATAATTATAAATACATACAAAGATTCTATACTTTGTAGGAAGTTTACTAATTTTATATTATTTTTCATGCAGGTTTCACTTTTGGCTTCTAGATCGATTTGAAATTTCATTTGTGGAATATTTATTGAGATGTAAAATAATGATTGTGTGATCCAGGTGGATATCAATGGCCACCCACCTTTTCCAATTGGCTCAAAACAATTTTCTGGCAATTTTGGCAATTTACTATTTTTAGCAGTTTTAACTTTTGGTGCCATTTTGAGGGCCTAAATGAAGGTTTTTTGGGATAGAGCTTCTCAATGATATCTAAAGGCATGATTGAGCCCCCAAAATGAATATCCTCAATGATACATTTCAAAAGGGCTATCATACGCCTAAAATGGAGATCATATGCAAAAGTTTTGACCCCGGGAAGTTGATGTACTAACTTACCCAGACGGGGCCCACATGACTTCTGGCGCGTCATCCTAGGGTTAGGTTTTTGGATGTATAGGTTTTTTGGAATTCTTGTTTATTGTAAAAAGGCATTCATATCCTCATTGTAATAATCTAATTGTGAATGAGCGTAGTCGTCACATCTCTTCTCAAAGATAATCCACCACCATTCCAGCAAGCTTGTTTCAACTGTATTTTATAGTTTCAGCTTATTTCCTTATTGAATAGAAAACTAGTTTTACTGTATCTCTGTTATTTTGTGTTAGGAGCCTGTTAATAATCTATAGTCATTTATTTCTTCTCATAAAATCTGGATCAGTGGTATCAGATCAGTCTTCTCCTTGTCGTCTTAATGCATGTCCCCAATGAGGTCGGAGTACAAAGAGTTGGGTCTCGAGCTTGTTTCTCTAGAGGAAAAAATCTCTCGCATTCCCAAGTGACCTCTCCTAGTAGGAGAAAATAAAGATGATGGGACATGAGATCCTTTCAAACTCTTGATTGAGGAAGCCCTCACGCAACAAAAGAATGAGATGATGGATAGTTTCACGCAAAGCCTTCGGCGACTACCAACAAGCAACGCATATTCTTCGAATGGAGGCACTGCCTCCTTCAAGGTACAAATAAAATTTGATATTCCTATATTTGAAGGTTAGATAGAAACAAATGTTGTAGACAAGTGGTTGAATCTACTATAAGGGTATTTTTCTATCCATAACTTTTCGAATAGAGAAAATATTACTTTTGCACTTCTCAAAGTCATTCCCCATGTCAAAGATTGGTAGGAAACTTTCTGTGAGCAAAAGGAAATAAAGGAACCCTCATTATTTATAGTCATGACCACCAAGGAATCCTTCAGGGATGTTATTAAGGAACAATACTACCTTGTCTAAAGTTATGATGACTTGTATACTAAATGGACCACACTGCAGCAAGAAAGAGACCAAGCAGTGCCAGATTTCACAAATATATTTCATACCTTGCACACCAAGATGGGTATCAAACATTCATAGCAACATCTAGTGCTCAAGTATCGTGACGCTCTACATAGATACATCTAGAACGAAATGGAATTTTTGTACATCTCATCCTTGGGCACGACCTACTGATATGTCATCAAAATCGAGCAGAAGCTCAAACAACAGACGCGACAATTTGGGCCTGGGAACCCCTCACAACAAAATCTAGGAAAGGATAGCCCCAACCCACATAACAAAGGACAAATAAAATATGGATAGTATCAGGACAACTAGTCCAATCCATAAGCAAAGGACACTGGAAAGACAAAGAAAGATATCGGGAAGTGGTGTGACTTCCATAAGATCCCTTATCATAACACTACTGATTTCTGGTCAAAGTAGTCATTGGTGGTCGAAGAGAAAGCCTATGAATCAGATGCGGGTTCATACACTAAGATAGAACCATAAAGGGGAATACAAATCATTGACATGGAACCCAATGCCACCATTGCTACCACCAAGCTCCATCCTAGTGAACCACATGAGCCCAAAGAAGGAGAATGCCTCTTCCATTCATAGATGTGGGTAAAAGGAACTCTGCTACACTTCGTCATTGATAGATGTAGCCATAATAACCTCATCTCAACAAAGGTCATCAAGCAGTTGGCCCTGCCGACAACGCTGCACCCATAACCCTACACCTTTGGATGGCTCTACTAAGGAAGTGATCCCCGCATCAACCAACAGTGTTGATGGTCATACAATATAAAGCCCTTCAAAGAAGAGGTATTGTGTGATGTTTCTCCTCTCGAAGTTTGTGATGTTATTTTGGACCAACCTTATTTATGGAAACGTCATGTTGTATATGAGTCTAGGCCTCGTAGTGTTATTATTACTTTTCATAGGAAATTGTATAGGATACCTGAGGCAGTCCCACCTAGTGCTATTTCCTTGATCTCTACTAAGCAATGCAGGAAGGTCATCTCTCAGATGGGGAAGTTTGTCTTCTTCGTGATTCTCTCTCAGAATCAACAAAATATCACAACCACATCGAGGGTCTCTGCGACTGACCTCTCCACACAATAGAAGCAGGTAGATAAGGTCGTGGAATAATACTCAGATATCTTCACCTCACCTACCCGGGTACCTCTGCACTTCCAGGTCAAGAACCCTATCAATATGAGCCCCAGTGCATCGTTGTCTAATGGGCCAGTCTATCGTCGCTCTATGTTAGAGAATGAGGAGATCAAGTGACAGATCCAATAACTTCTCCACAAGGGGCACATCCATCCCAGATCATCACCTTGTAGGATCCTGATCGTGCTGTTACAAAAGAAAGATAGAGCCTGGTGACTCTGCATTGATTACCGATCTTTGAATAAAATCACAGTCAGAAACCGGTACCTGATTCCCCGAATAGATGACCTCCTTGATCAATGCCTGGGGGACAAATACCTTAGTAATATCGATCTGAAGTCTAGCTACCACCAGGTCCCAATAGAACAGACAGATGTATGGAAAACTACCTTCAAGTTAAAGGAATGCCTTTTTGAATGGTTGGTCATGCCCTTTGGTTTGAAAAATTCTCCAACCACTTTCATGAGGATGATGGACGATATCCTATGATCTGAATGATTTTCGACATGAAATGAGAGCGAAGATATAATAAAGAAATGCATAGAGATATTGCAGATATTCAATAATATAACAAAAATGTATCAGATATGCAACCATAGACATAGATATACAGTAATACATGATTTCTATTAATCAAATAAATATACAGAGACTGTAACAATACAGAGTGAAAGACTCGCTAGAATGGTGGCANCACAATCTCTTGGTGTAAGGATAGGTAAGCTAAAATGATAATTTCCTTGCTACTTGTAGTATTTTCAATACAAATATGCACACAATGCATGCAAGAAATGCACACCTAGATCTCTCATTGTTCTCTTAAAGAGATATATTGCAAGGTGAAGACATAATACCTTAGGAAAGACTTCATTCAATCAGTAAAACACTAACCAAGTCCTTATAAATCTTATTGTTTGCTTAAAATTTACATTCTGGGCTAAAACATGGTATATTGAAAATTGCACTCTCTTGGAAGTAAAATGCACTCCCTAACCTTCAAAATCACCCAAATTGAGTTTTGAAACTTGCTAAGTTTCTTGTTGTACATGATCTTCCTACATCTCAAGTTGCAAATTTATGTCGAGTGCAGATCCAACTAGAATTCCCTCCAAAAATGCATGTAGGACCTTCGATATTACTTCTTGGGTGAAAATTAAAGTTATAGGATCGAAGTACATCATTCAATGACTACTCTATAAAAAAATTGTTTTGGAAGTTTTGCAGTGTGCATTAAGACATATGGTGTACATTTTTAAGCATTCAATAGGGTACATCACATAAAATACTACACCCCTCTTGTATCATCTTACATCAAGAGTGCATTTTGAAGGATACATTAGAAAAAGGAAGAAACTATCAATTTCCCTCGATTTTAGTGCATCTTAAGCATTCTAGGCTAAAATAGACATGTTTAATTCATTCTTATTCAATTTTCTGTCAAATTTAGCATGATTAGCTTGTTGTTGTTTTTTTTTCATGCATAAAGAGAATGAAACTATACTACTTTCTCTATTTCCATGCACTATGAAGCATTAAAACACCAAAGAATATTGGAAAATAGAACTTTAAATTGCATTTACAATCATAAAAATAGCCTAAACAACTAGTTGTTTTTATCATCCTTTTGCATTAAAACCATATATTTAATTTTATTATTACATCGGGTTCTGTACCCAACAGAAAATACAACATTCTGCATTTACTTTAAGTGTTTACAACACTAACACAATAAGTTACAGCTTGCTGTAATTTTTGTTTTTGCATTCTAGTTTAACATATTTATGGATACTGCTGCATTGGGATTTGTGCCCATAGTTAGCATAATTTTCTGCATCATTTCTGTGCAAAATTCTAACTTTTAGGACAGATTTAGCTTGCTGTTTTTTATATTTAGTGGCATTTTTATTTCAGGGCAGTGAGCATTTATTTCAATCATTCTTTCACCTGCAATTGAATCCACATCTATATTCTATGTCAATTACACGATAAATAATTGCATCTTCCATTCTCCTCCCTCACAACAATATCATTTTATATGCCTCCATGGGAGAGATCAAAGGTGTAGCTTATTGTATGTTTGAAAATATATACAAACTGTTTGGTTCATCTTATTGCCAAAATGATTCTAGTTTTTACATCATACTTTCCTTATTTCAAAATATGTATTGGGTATATAATCGTTCTTTCTCAATATTATTCATACTAATGCATATATGTAATAAATACCATTGATGTTTCTAACTAATTAATATCATTATACTATTAACTACATTAAGGATTTTGATATTAAAATACTAGACCAAGGTAACATGCATACAAGAAATTTGGTAAAAAAGGTATTATTTATCTTTAGAACAATTTCCATTCTCATTGTTCATGTTTATGAAATTCTTAGTGGTATATTAGAATTCAAACTTTTGTGGAACATTTTGAGAACATAGAAACAACATGGCACTTTTTTGGGCTTGAAGTTTCACAACCCCTCAACAAACAAGAGTCAAGAAATTTCCTTTGAGGAATAGAAAAATAAAATTGCTCCTCATCTATTTTTGTGATGTATCCACCCCCAATTACCTTCTCCATTCTTGTTCCCAACTTCACTAGTATGATAGTATGTTTATAGTATTTTTACATGAAAAAACAGCCATACAACAACATTGATTATGGATTACTTTCCTTCATTTCTAAATTTCAAGATCAACGACATGGGGTGGGTTGTGGTATGATTCCCTTCAAAGCACGTCTACCACAACATAAATCATCTTCTAGCAAAAGTATTTAGACTTTATACTACTTTCCTTCCATCTATTTCTTAGTGAATATGGTCATCAATGTTTTTTATTTCTATGTCCTAGTCAATACTGCTAACCCCATTTTTCATAGACTTGAACATCAATCATTATTTCTTTCTTCCACTCAGTATATATTAGTAGTGGTGTATCGACATGGGATAAGGTGAACTTAAATTGCCCCCATTTCCAACAAATGTTTTATCCAAATCCAACCAAAATTTCAAGGAAAATCATAATTCCCAATAGTACAAGTTCCATCAATGAAGGAATGATACCCTTAGGGGTTTTGGCCCATTATATAATGACCTAGAACCTTAAAATTTCAAAGAAATGAATGGATTAAGAAAAACTTTTCCTATGTTTTTTTTTTTTTTAATTCTTCATAGCTCACTAGAAATTGGGTGTTTTGAGTGCTCCTTATATTTTTTTATGGTGGAATATGCCTAGATTTATTCTTCTTTAAAGTCTAAATTTTTCCCATATGGAGAAATCATATGAGAAACTTGCACTAGTGACCATAAAAACTAGTTTCAAATATTTATTTTAAATTTATGGACAATTCATTTACCATTAAATGTCCCACTCAATACCACTTTTCTCTTTCTAAGTGTTTTCTCTACTATTCTCTCACAATTTCCCAACATAGATGGAATTCCCCCACACATGCATGTCTTTATATGAGAGATGTTGTATTCTTTATATATAAATATAATAGAACATAAATCACAACTCGCATGCTTTGAACAAGGTTGGACTCAAACATATAAAAATCATGGATATAGGTGTTAAGAGGATGGTGATGTTTGCAATTATATCCATAACACTAGAAGTTATACTTGTAACTATTGTTGCTATTACTAGCTATCCAAGGAAGAAACAATCGTATTCTCAATTTTTTAGGAATATGGTTTATATGAATGATTTTCCAAAATGATTGCATCCATTTTTTAATCGATCTTTTGGACCAAACCAAGTTGGTTTAGTCAGAATATTGATTCAAATATGGATGCAATAATTCCGGAAAAACCTTAAAAAGTTATACTAATTGCAAAATTTTAATAGTTGAAATGGTTTATATGATGATCATACGGATCTATGTGACCAGTAGGGTGGATTAAGTCCTATTCACAAAATATGTTTTGGTAGATATCCTTAAATGATTGATGTTGTTGAGCCCATACCTATAGACCATGTTCTCTACATTCTAGAAATCTTGGAGGATCGTTTCTTTGTGTGGATTCATTGGCCTGAAGCTTCTTTGTCATTTTTAAAGGATAAGTTAGAGAATTTGATTTCATAAAAAATATAATAATTATAAATACATACAAAGATTCTATACTTTGTAGGAAGTTTACTAATTTTATATTATTTTTCATGCAGGTTTCACTTTTGGCTTCTAGATCGATTTGAAATTTCATTTGTGGAATATTTATTGAGATGTAAAATAATGATTGTGTGATCCAGGTGGATATCAATGGCCACCCACCTTTTCCAATTGGCTCAAAACAATTTTCTGGCAATTTTGGCAATTTACTATTTTTAGCAGTTTTAACTTTTGGTGCCATTTTGAGGGCCTAAATGAAGGTTTTTTGGGATAGAGCTTCTCAATGATATCTAAAGGCATGATTGAGCCCCCAAAATGAATCTCCTCGATGATACATTTCAAAAGGGCTATCATACGCCTAAAATGGAGATCATATGCAAAAGTTTTGACCCCAGGAAGTTGATGTACTAACTTACCCAGACGAGGCCCACATGACTTCTGGCGCTTCATCCTAGGGTTAGGTTTTTGGATGTATAGGGTTTTTGGAATTCTTGTTTATTGTAAAAAGGCCTTCATATCCTCATTGTAATAATCTACTTGTGAATGAGCGTAGTCGTCACATCTCTTCTCAAAGATAAGCCACCACCATTCCAGCAAGCTTGTTTCAACTGTATTTTATAGTTTCAACTTATTTCCTTATTGAATAGAAAACTAGTTTTACTGTATCTCTGTTATTTTGTGTTAGGCACCTGTTAATAATATATAGTCATTTATTTCTTCTCATAAAATCTGGATCAGTGGTATCAGAGCAGTCTTCTCCTTGTCGTCTTAATGCATGTCCCTAATGAGGTTGGAGTACAAAGAGTTGGGTCTCGAGCTTGTTTCTCTAGAGGAAAAAATCTCTCGCATTCCCAAGTGACCTCTCCTAGTAGGAGAAAATAAAGATGATGGGACATGATATCCTTTCAAACTCTTGATTGAGGAAGCCCTCATGCAACAAAAGAATGAGATGATGGATAGTTTCATGCAAAGCCTTCGGCGACTACCAACAAGCAACGCATATTCTTCGAATGGAGGCACTGCCTCCTTCAAGGTACAAATAAAATTTGATATTCCTATATTTGAAGGTTAGATAGAAACAGATGTTGTAGACAAGTGGTTGAATCTACTATAAGGGTATTTTTCTGTCCATAACTTTTCGAATAGAGAAAATATTACTTTTGCACTTCTCAAAGTCATTCCCCATGTCAAAGATTGGTAGGAAACTTTCTGTGAGCAAAAGGAAATAAAGGAACCCTCATTATTTATAGTCATGACCACCAAGGAATCCTTCAGGGATGTTATTAAGGAACAATACTACCTTGTCTAAAGTTATGATGACTTGTATACTAAATGGACCACACTGCAGCAAGAAAGAGACCAAGCAGTGCCAGATTTCACAAATATATTTCATACCTTGCACACCAAGATGGGTATCAAACATTCATAGCAACATCTAGTGCTCAAGTATCGTGACGCTCTACATAGATACATCTAGAACGAAATGGAATTTTTGTACATCTCATCCTTGGGCACGACCTACTGATATGTCATCAAAATCGAGCAGAAGCTCAAACAACAGACGCGACAATTTGGGCCTGGGAACCCCTCACAACAAAATCTAGGAAAGGATAGCCCCAACCCACATAACAAAGGACAAATAAAATATGGATAGTATCAGGACAACTAGTCCAATCCATAAGCAAAGGACACTGGAAAGACAAAGAAAGATATCGGGAAGTGGTGTGACTTCCATAAGATCCCTTATCATAACACTACTGATTTCTGGTCAAAGTAGTCATTGGTGGTCGAAGAGAAAGCCTATGAATCAGATGCGGGTTCATACACTAAGATAGAACCATAAAGGGGAATACAAATCATTGACATGGAACCCAATGCCACCATTGCTACCACCAAGCTCCATCCTAGTGAACCACATGAGCCCAAAGAAGGAGAATGCCTCTTCCATTCATAGATGTGGGTAAAAGGAACTCTGCTACACTTCGTCATTGATAGATGTAGCCATAATAACCTCATCTCAACAAAGGTCATCAAGCAGTTGGCCCTGCCGACAACGCTGCACCCATAACCCTACACCTTTGGATGGCTCTACTAAGGAAGTGATCCCCGCATCAACCAACAGTGTTGATGGTCATACAATATAAAGCCCTTCAAAGAAGAGGTATTGTGTGATGTTTCTCCTCTCGAAGTTTGTGATGTTATTTTGGACCAACCTTATTTATGGAAACGTCATGTTGTATATGAGTCTAGGCCTCGTAGTGTTATTATTACTTTTCATAGGAAATTGTATAGGATACCTGAGGCAGTCCCACCTAGTGCTATTTCCTTGATCTCTACTAAGCAATGCAGGAAGGTCATCTCTCAGATGGGGAAGTTTGTCTTCTTCGTGATTCTCTCTCAGAATCAACAAAATATCACAACCACATCGAGGGTCTCTGCGACTGACCTCTCCACACAATAGAAGCAGGTAGATAAGGTCGTGGAATAATACTCAGATATCTTCACCTCACCTACCCGGGTACCTCTGCACTTCCAGGTCAAGAACCCTATCAATATGAGCCCCAGTGCATCGTTGTCTAATGGGCCAGTCTATCGTCGCTCTATGTTAGAGAATGAGGAGATCAAGTGACAGATCCAATAACTTCTCCACAAGGGGCACATCCATCCCAGATCATCACCTTGTAGGATCCTGATCGTGCTGTTACAAAAGAAAGATAGAGCCTGGTGACTCTGCATTGATTACCGATCTTTGAATAAAATCACAGTCAGAAACCGGTACCTGATTCCCCGAATAGATGACCTCCTTGATCAATGCCTGGGGGACAAATACCTTAGTAATATCGATCTGAAGTCTAGCTACCACCAGGTCCCAATAGAACAGACAGATGTATGGAAAACTACCTTCAAGTTAAAGGAATGCCTTTTTGAATGGTTGGTCATGCCCTTTGGTTTGAAAAATTCTCCAACCACTTTCATGAGGATGATGGACGATATCCTATGATCTGAATGATTTTCGACATGAAATGAGAGCGAAGATATAATAAAGAAATGCATAGAGATATTGCAGATATTCAATAATATAACAAAAATGTATCAGATATGCAACCATAGACATAGATATACAGTAATACATGATTTCTATTAATCAAATAAATATACAGAGACTGTAACAATACAGAGTGAAAGACTCGCTAGAATGGTGGCANCACAATAAGTTACAACTTGCTGTAATTTTTGTTTTTGCATTCTAGTTTAACATATTTATGCATACCGCTGCATTGGGATTTGTGCCCATAGTTAACATAATTTTTTGCATCATTTCTGTGCAAAATTCTAACTTTTAGGACAGATTTAACTTGTTGTTTTTTATATGTAGTGGCATTTTTATTTCAGGGCAGTGAGCATTTATTTCAAACATTCTTTCACCTACAATTGACTCCACATCTATATTCTATGTCAATTACACGATAACTAATTGCAGCTTCAACTCTACTCCCTCACAACAATATCATTTTATATGCCACCATGRGAGAGATCAAAGGTGTAGCTTATTGTATGTTTGAAAATTTATGCAAATTGTTTGGTTCATCTTTATTGCCAAAAATGATTCTAGTTTTTACATCATATTTTCCTTATTTCAAAATATGTATTGGGTCTATAATCGTTCTTTCTCAATATTATTCATACTAATGCATATATGTAATAAATACCATTGAGGTTTCTAACTAATTAATATAATTATACTATTAAGTACATTAAGAATTTTGATATTAACATGCATACACACAATTTTGTAAAAAAAAGTATTATTTATACTTAAAACAATTTCCATTCTCATTGTTCATGTTTATGAAATTCTTAGTGGTATATTATATTGCAAACTTTTGTGGAACATTTTGAGAACATAAAAACAAAATGGCACTTTTTTGGGCTTGAAGTTTCACAACCCCTCAACAAACAAGAGTCAAGAAACTTCCTTTGAGGAATATAAAAATAAAATTGCTCCTCATCTCTTTATGTGATGTATCCACCCCCAATTCCCTTCGCCATTCTCATTCCCAAATTCACTAGTATGATAGTATGTTTATAGTATTTTTACATGAAAAAACAACCATACAACAACAATGATTATGGATTATTTACCTTCATTTCTAAATTCCAACATCAACGACATGGGGTCGGTTGTGGTATGATTCCCTTCAACTCACGTCTACCACAACAAAAATCATCTTTTAGCAAAAATATTTAGAGTTTCTACTACTTTCCTTCCATCTATTCCTTAGTGAACATGGTCATCAAGTTTTTTTCTTTCTATGTTCTAGTCAATACTACTAACCCCATTTTTCATAGACTTGAACATCACTCATTATTTATTTCTTCCACTCATTATAGATTAGTAGTGGTGTATCGACATGGGATAAGATGCACTAAAATTTCCGCCATTTCCAACAAATGTTTTATCCAAATCCAACCAAAAATCCAAGGAAAATCATAATTCTCCATAGTCCAAGTTCCATTAATGGAGGAAAGATACCCTTCGGGGTTTTGGCCCATTATATAATGACCTAGAACCTTAAAATTTCAAAGAAATGAATGGATTAAGAAAAACTTTTCCTATGTTGTTTTTTTGAATTCTTCACAACTCACTNTCCATAACTTTTCGAATAGAGAAAATATTACTTTTGCACTTCTCAAAGTCATTCCCCATGTCAAAGATTGGTAGGAAACTTTCTGTGAGCAAAAGGAAATAAAGGAACCCTCATTATTTATAGTCATGACCACCAAGGAATCCTTCAGGGATGTTATTAAGGAACAATACTACCTTGTCTAAAGTTATGATGACTTGTATACTAAATGGACCACACTGCAGCAAGAAAGAGACCAAGCAGTGCCAGATTTCACAAATATATTTCATACCTTGCACACCAAGATGGGTATCAAACATTCATAGCAACATCTAGTGCTCAAGTATCGTGACGCTCTACATAGATACATCTAGAACGAAATGGAATTTTTGTACATCTCATCCTTGGGCACGACCTACTGATATGTCATCAAAATCGAGCAGAAGCTCAAACAACAGACGCGACAATTTGGGCCTGGGAACCCCTCACAACAAAATCTAGGAAAGGATAGCCCCAACCCACATAACAAAGGACAAATAAAATATGGATAGTATCAGGACAACTAGTCCAATCCATAAGCAAAGGACACTGGAAAGACAAAGAAAGATATCGGGAAGTGGTGTGACTTCCATAAGATCCCTTATCATAACACTACTGATTTCTGGTCAAAGTAGTCATTGGTGGTCGAAGAGAAAGCCTATGAATCAGATGCGGGTTCATACACTAAGATAGAACCATAAAGGGGAATACAAATCATTGACATGGAACCCAATGCCACCATTGCTACCACCAAGCTCCATCCTAGTGAACCACATGAGCCCAAAGAAGGAGAATGCCTCTTCCATTCATAGATGTGGGTAAAAGGAACTCTGCTACACTTCGTCATTGATAGATGTAGCCATAATAACCTCATCTCAACAAAGGTCATCAAGCAGTTGGCCCTGCCGACAACGCTGCACCCATAACCCTACACCTTTGGATGGCTCTACTAAGGAAGTGATCCCCGCATCAACCAACAGTGTTGATGGTCATACAATATAAAGCCCTTCAAAGAAGAGGTATTGTGTGATGTTTCTCCTCTCGAAGTTTGTGATGTTATTTTGGACCAACCTTATTTATGGAAACGTCATGTTGTATATGAGTCTAGGCCTCGTAGTGTTATTATTACTTTTCATAGGAAATTGTATAGGATACCTGAGGCAGTCCCACCTAGTGCTATTTCCTTGATCTCTACTAAGCAATGCAGGAAGGTCATCTCTCAGATGGGGAAGTTTGTCTTCTTCGTGATTCTCTCTCAGAATCAACAAAATATCACAACCACATCGAGGGTCTCTGCGACTGACCTCTCCACACAATAGAAGCAGGTAGATAAGGTCGTGGAATAATACTCAGATATCTTCACCTCACCTACCCGGGTACCTCTGCACTTCCAGGTCAAGAACCCTATCAATATGAGCCCCAGTGCATCGTTGTCTAATGGGCCAGTCTATCGTCGCTCTATGTTAGAGAATGAGGAGATCAAGTGACAGATCCAATAACTTCTCCACAAGGGGCACATCCATCCCAGATCATCACCTTGTAGGATCCTGATCGTGCTGTTACAAAAGAAAGATAGAGCCTGGTGACTCTGCATTGATTACCGATCTTTGAATAAAATCACAGTCAGAAACCGGTACCTGATTCCCCGAATAGATGACCTCCTTGATCAATGCCTGGGGGACAAATACCTTAGTAATATCGATCTGAAGTCTAGCTACCACCAGGTCCCAATAGAACAGACAGATGTATGGAAAACTACCTTCAAGTTAAAGGAATGCCTTTTTGAATGGTTGGTCATGCCCTTTGGTTTGAAAAATTCTCCAACCACTTTCATGAGGATGATGGACGATATCCTATGATCTGAATGATTTTCGACATGAAATGAGAGCGAAGATATAATAAAGAAATGCATAGAGATATTGCAGATATTCAATAATATAACAAAAATGTATCAGATATGCAACCATAGACATAGATATACAGTAATACATGATTTCTATTAATCAAATAAATATACAGAGACTGTAACAATACAGAGTGAAAGACTCGCTAGAATGGTGGCAACTTATCTCTGAGAAGAGATGTGACGGCTACTCACATTCACAAGAAGATGATTACAATGAGAATCTAGAGGCCTTTTTACAATAAACAGGAATGTTGAAAGTCCTAGACATCCAAAAACCTAACCCTAGGAGATGAAGCACCAAAGGTCATGTGGGCCCCGTTTGGGTAAGTTAGTACATCAACTTCCCGGGGTCGTAACTTTTGCATACAATCTTTGTTTTAGGCGTATGATAGCTCGTTGGAAAGGTATCATCGAGGAGATTCATTTTAGGGGCTCAATAGTGACTTTGGGTATAATTGAGAACCTATATCTTGAAAAAACGTCATTTAGGCCCTCAAAATGGCCTCAGAAGTTAAAACCTGCTAAAAATAGTAAATTGCCAAAATTATCAGAAAATTGTTTTGAGCCAGTCGAAAAAGGTGGGTGGCCACCAATATCCACCTGGATCATCCTATGACCATTCATCAATACTTTTTTTGTGGTGTATTTGGATGACATTCTCATTTACAACAAGGCTTGGGTCGAACACTTGCAGCATATTCAACAGGTTCTGCACACCTTGTGCCAACACAAGCTATATGCCAACTTGGAAAAATGATCCTTCGGTATGGATAGGGTTCATTAACTGGGCTACATGATTGATCAAAATGGAATACATGTGGATCCAACCAAGATCCAAGTCATCTATGACTGGCCAGCCCCAACCACACTCACTGAGCTTCAGAGTTTATTCGGCCTTGCCAATTTCTACCGCAGGTTCGTGTTGGGATTTTCCCATATTGCATGGGCCCTCATCCAAATAACCAGGGGTGGTGGTAAGGAGAAATTTGTGTGGGGCCGGTCCCAAAAACAAGCGTTCGACGATTTGAAGCAGTGCTTGTGCTCATCCCTAGTACTTTCACTACCAGACCTGCAACATCCCTTTGAGATCGAGACAGATGCTTCAAACTATGTGGTGGGTGTCATTCTCACTCAGCACGACCACCCTGTGGCTTATCATAGTGAGACACTATCGGATGTTGTTTGTAAGTACCCTACTTATGAAAAAGAAATGTACTCCATTGTGCAAGCCTACCGCCAGTGGAGACATTACA
>JZKD02S1604010.1:17756-31054 GCA_000966675.3 Picea glauca | reverse complement strand
TAGGAATTACCTTTCTTACTGGTGTCTTGTAACTCTGTTGATTATGAATCCTGGATTGATAATTAATGAGTGCATTATATTAGACATATAAGTAGCACAAAACTCCCACTTGTTGTATTCTTTGTTGAAACCAAGAGACCTTTGAACTTTCATTCATAGACACAAGGAAACAATTCTCATTGCCTCTCTACACCAAGATAACTTCACAACACTCAAAGACTTGGTCAATGAGTCTACAATGTTTTCCAACATGTCTACTTTCTCCAACAGCACCTTGTTTTTACACCATGTCTCTCACAAAATGGTATTCTACATCAATATGCTTAGTCTTCGAATGATGGGTTAGGTTATTTTCCAGAAATATTTCACTTTGACTGTCGCAACTTATCTTCATAGATCTCTACTCAAACTCGATTCCTAAACACAACCTTTGCATCCATATTGATTATTTTTTTCCATGAGTGGCTTTCATGTATTCAACTTCTATTGTCGACAAGGCTATGACTTCCTGTCACTTACTCATCCATTTGATTGCTCCACCGAAAATTTTGAACACATGTCCATCGGTCAACCTCCGTCGATCCAAATCTCTAGCCCAGACGGCATAAAAAAATCCATGTACATTTAATTCACTGTCACCTCTAGGTTTTCCTTGGTAGCATATATCATAATATTTTGTGCCACACAAATACTTGAATACTCTCTTGACACCTGTCTAGTGCTCCTTCCCAATTGTCGACATGTATCTTCTCAACACTCCCACTGCATGGGAAATTTTTGGTCGAGTGCAGACCATCAGATACATTAGACTACCAACAAAACTTGCATAATGAACATGTTTCATGTCCTCTATTTATTCATGTGTCTTTGGACACTATTCAACAGTTATCCTTTCTCCCACATGAATTGGCACCTTCACCGATTTCCAATCCTGTATGTTGAAGCATTTCAAAACTATTGCAGTAAACTTCATCTTATTGACCAAATATTTTTAGCTGCTTGATCTCTATTAATCTCCATTCCCATAATGAATTTAGCTACACCAAGATCCTTCATGTCAAACTTGGAGGATAACTGCTTCTTCACCTCCTTTATTGTGTCCATGCTATTTCCAATCAGCAACATGTCATCGACATACAAAGGTGCATAAATGAAACACCCACCTTGTTCATTGGAATATATGCAATGATCAATTTTTCTTCTCAAAAATCCCAAACTAAGGATATATGTGTCGAAAGTTTGGTACCACATCCTTGGTGATTTCTTTAGACCATAAAGGAATATTTCCAATTTACACACAAAATATTTCTTTCCATTTACAACAAATCCTTTAGGTTTTTTAATGTAGATTTCCTTTTCCAAGTCCCCATGTAGGAATGTTGTCTTCACATCCATATGTTATATTTCCATATCAAATGTTGCATCCAGATACATCATTACTCTAATGGAAGTTAATTTTTCAACATGGGAAAAAATCTCACTGAAGTCAACTCCTTCAACTTGGGCATATCCTTTCTCTACCAGTCGAGCTTTGAATTTCTCGACTTGACCTACTACATTCATATTCTTCTTGAATACCCATTTGCTACTAAAAGGATTTCTTCCACTAGGAAACGTGACTAAATCCAATGTATCATTCTTGTGCAAGGATTCCATCTCTTCAACAATGGCATCCTTCCATAGTTTTCCCTCAACTAAGTCGACTTCCTCCCCGACTGACTTGGACTCATCGTCGGTGTAAGTTAACATGAATGAATAATGAAAGTCATGTGGAATACACCTTTTGACTGGTTTTATTACTCTTTATGACCTCCTTACAATCCAATTCAGTTGTTCCACMTCTTATTCTGATTTAGTCGATGCATCTGAATCATCTTCTYYGTTCCTTAGTTCAAACTGCACCGTCTCATAATTATTCTTAGTCTGAACAATTTCTTYAGTCTYAGTCTTACTTCCTACTTCTATGAATACCACATCTCTAATATGCACGGTTTTCCTTGATACCRGATCCCATATATTATATCATTTCTCCTAATTATGGTTGGTTGTCATTGATTTCAACCCTTGAAGAAAGGCTGGTAGTGAATTACGATAGCACAAAGGTTTGGGTAATGGAACCAAKKTTGTTTCATTTATAATGGTATGWTTTTTAATATATTTGAAGGTAATACTATTATATATGGATAGTACATGTCATTCCWTTTATGTTGGTATGTGGAACGTCGCATAAMTCCTCACGGTTTGAGAGTTATGGCCTTACGAAGTTGGAGCACCCTCATATGTTGGCTTGAAGCCYGAAAAGGTCAAAGAAGTCAAAGAGCTTGCAAAGAAGAAATTATTATTTAAATGATAAAGTACAATGACAAAGTCAAGAAGGATTATTTAAATAATAAAGTGAAGTGACAAAATCAAAGAAGATTATTTAAATTATAAAGTGAGGTGACAAAGTCAAGGAGGAATATTTAAATGAGAAAGAAACATAGAACTTTCTAATTATGGAAAGTGGTTAACCCTGAAAATGAGCAAGATAGGTTAAGTGACCTATAAATTGGTTAAGTGACCTAGAAATAGGTTAAGTGATCTAGAAATGGGTTAAGTGACCTAGAAATAGGTTAAGTAAAGTACAAATGGGTTAAGTGACCTAGAAGATGCTTCTAAGGACGATATTTGGAAAGTATAAATAAGAGGCAAGGCTCTCTCATTTTAGATCACACTTTATCATATTGAATATCTATAGGTGATTGAGGTAACCAAAGTATATCTAAGATGAATTTCAGAGGGAAGGTGAAGAAAAGAAGGTTGGAATTCAAGGGAGGATAAATTCTTTTGATGATGCTTTCTAAGGTATGTTATTTACAGGTCATCTCACCATTTTCACAATAACTATTTTTATAGAATGATTCAGACCATGAAATTGATAGACCATTGAGGAAACATATCTAATTATTTGTGGTAAAAAATTCATCTTGTGGGTCATTGTATTTTTGGAGTTACACTCCGTGGAAAATAGGGTTTGTGGCTAGTCCTGAAACTAGTCTAAAACATGTGTTTCGAGTAAAAAAGTCATAATTTCTTCATAACAGATCCAAATTTAGTAAGACAAAATGTGTTGGTTAGATTCCAGTCTGTAGTATTATGTGTAATGGTTTCAGATCTATATTCATTACAGGTACATATTTATGATTATTCCAAGTTAGGGTTGTTGACTAATCCAAAACTAGTCATGTGAGACTAAAGAAAAGTTTGATGAAAATGTTGTTCTCTTGTTGTTAAAGTTAAGGAAGGTTTGCATGTATGTGATCATATACACCAGGTCTATTATAGATTTACAACTCATATTTGGATGATGGTTTTGATGAGGGCTTTTGGTTGATGTACATGTTGGGTACATGGTTGAGATAAGTAGTTGATGAGTTGGCTCATACATGAGGTGTACAGTTGATGATGTTGGTACATATTGATGAGTCATATTTGATGAGTAGTTGCCACATGATTGGTAAATACTTGGTACATGGTTGGATGAAATTTGTTATGGTACAGGTTGATTACAGGTTGTTTGGTACAGGTTTGTGCATGGTTGATGCACTTGTTTATGGTACATGTTGATTATAGGTTGAGGTACAGGTTGATGCATGGTTGATGCATGGTTCAGGTTTATTGGTACATTTTTACAGTGGTATATCTCANGAAAAGGTCAAAGAAGTCAAAGAGCTTGCAAAGAAGAAATTATTATTTAAATGATAAAGTACAATGACAAAGTCAAGAAGGATTATTTAAATAATAAAGTGAAGTGACAAAATCAAAGAAGATTATTTAAATTATAAAGTGAGGTGACAAAGTCAAGGAGGAATATTTAAATGAGAAAGAAACATAGAACTTTCTAATTATGGAAAGTGGTTAACCCTGAAAATGAGCAAGATAGGTTAAGTGACCTATAAATTGGTTAAGTGACCTAGAAATAGGTTAAGTGATCTAGAAATGGGTTAAGTGACCTAGAAATAGGTTAAGTAAAGTACAAATGGGTTAAGTGACCTAGAAGATGCTTCTAAGGACGATATTTGGAAAGTATAAATAAGAGGCAAGGCTCTCTCATTTTAGATCACACTTTATCATATTGAATATCTATAGGTGATTGAGGTAACCAAAGTATATCTAAGATGAATTTCAGAGGGAAGGTGAAGAAAAGAAGGTTGGAATTCAAGGGAGGATAAATTCTTTTGATGATGCTTTCTAAGGTATGTTATTTACAGGTCATATCACCATTTTCACAATAACTATTTTTATAGAATGATTCAGACCATGAAATTGATAGACCATTGAGGAAACATATCCAATTATTTGTGGTAAAAAATTCATATTGTGGGTCATTGTATTAATGGAGTTACACTCTGTGGAAAATAGGGTTTGTGGCTAGTCCTGAAACTAGTCTAAAACATGTGTTTCGAGTAAAAAAGTCATAATTTATTTATAACAGATCCAAATTTAGTAAGACAAAATGTGTTGGTTAGATTCCAGTCTATAGTATTATGTGTAACGGTTTCAGATCTATATTCATTACAGATACATATTTATGATTATTCCAAGTTAGGGTTGTTGACTAATCCAAAACTAGTCATGTGAGACTAAAGAAAAGTTTGATGAAAATGTTGTTCTCTTGTTGTTAAAGTTAAGGAAGGTTTGCATGTATGTGATCATATACACCAGGTCTATTATAGATTTACAACTCATATTTGGATGATGGTTTTGATGAGGGCTTTTGGTTGATGTACATGTTGGGTACATGGTTGAGATAAGTAGTTGATGAGTTGGCTCATACATGAGGTGTACAGTTGATGATGTTGGTACATATTGATGAGTCATATTTGATGAGTAGTTGCCACATGATTGGTAAATACTTGGTACATGGTTGGATGAAATTTGTTATGGTACAGGTTGATTACAGGTTGTTTGGTACAGGTTTGTGCATGGTTGATGCACTTGTTTATGGTACATGTTGATTATAGGTTGAGGTACAGGTTGATGCATGGTTGATGCATGGTTCAGGTTTATTGGTACATTTTTACAGTGGTATATCTCACAGTGATAATGTGACAATGGTTCCATCATTTTACTTTTACTTCAGGGCGATTGGACGGAGAAAGGATAGGTGGTTGTAGCCACCTTCCGGTTGTATCCAAAGAACATAAGGGCTTGTATCCTCTTGGTTGTAACCAGAGAATAGGGGATTTGGAGATTCCTTCAGGCTGTAGCCTGAGCAACAAGGGGGTGGAGCCTCCTTCCAGTTGCAGTTAGAAAACAAAGGAAGTTGGTGCTTCCAATGAATGTAATTATTCAAGACATATAAGAAAAAACATTCTGTGGTTTTCTCCCGCTTTGGGTTTCCACGTAACACACTAGTGTACTATGTATGTGTATGATTATTCAGTTGTTCATTTCTTATTTACTCTACATTTATTGGATGATAATGCTACATTGATATAACACTTGTATTATATGGTTAAAAAGGATTAGATTGCTCTATTACTAATTCACCCCCCTCTTAGTAATCCAACAATTGGTATCAGAGAAGGTTCCTTCAAAAATTAGTTTAACCACTGAAAGGTAGATCATGGAGAGAAAAAACTTGTATAAAAACAGAATACCACAGTTCAATGGACAGAAGTATGTATTTTGGAGCATAAGGATGAAAACATATATATAGGCACAGGGATTTGAAATTTGGTAATCAATTGTATATGGATACACATCACCAATAGTTTCTCCAATAAATTACAAAGAAGCGAAACTCGGTCAGAATAATTCAAAAGCTAAAAATGCACTTCTGAATGGTCTTAGTGAAACAATATTCACTAAAGTTTCACATTGTAAATCTGCTAAAGAGATTTGGGACAAACTTCAAAATATTTATGAAAGAGATTCAAAAGTCAAAGAAACAAAGCTTCAGACTTATAGAGGTCAATTCAAACAACTTAAGATGAAGGAATATGAAAATATTGCAGCTTAGATTTTACGAGTTGATGAAATGGTAAATGCAATCATAGGATTGGGAGAAGAAATCAAATCATTTGTAATTGTTCAAAAAGTACTAAGATCTCTTCCTATGAGATTTGACCCTAATATATCAACACTAGAAGAAAGATCAGATCTAAACTCAATAAGCATGGATGAATTACATGGAATATTCACAACATATGAAATGAGAACTGAACAAGAAAATACAGATATAAATAAGCATCCAAAAAGCATCCAAAAAGTCAAAGAAAAAGGGAAGAATAAAAGAAGAACATAGAAGCAACAGTGACGTCTCGGAAGATGGTGAAGAAGTGGCCAACTTTTTCAAAAGACTGAACAAGGGAACCAACGATAGGTATAGAGGGAATATTCCTTTAATTTGTTTTAATTGTGATGTTATTGGTCACTTTGATAACAAATTTCCTTATAAGAAAAAGAGAAATGATAAAGGTTACTCAAAAGGAAAACAAACATATAAAGGCAAAATAACCACAAAGAAAGTTTTCAAGAACAACTTATGTACCAAAGAAGACATCTCATCATTAGATGAAGATGAAGTCAGTGACAGTGAGACAAAAAGAGTTCTATTCATGGCAGTAGAAGACTCTAATAAATAAGACTCTAAAGAAGAATATGAAGAAGCCGAAGAAGAATATGAAGAAGACAAAGAAGAAATTGAAGAGGCAGAAGTTGATTACCAAGAGGAATTAATGTGTGCCATAGAANTACATATTTATGATTATTCCAAGTTAGGGTTGTTGACTAATCCAAAACTAGTCATGTGAGACTAAAGAAAAGTTTGATGAAAATGTTGTTCTCTTGTTGTTAAAGTTAAGGAAGGTTTGCATGTATGTGATCATATACACCAGGTCTATTATAGATTTACAACTCATATTTGGATGATGGTTTTGATGAGGGCTTTTGGTTGATGTACATGTTGGGTACATGGTTGAGATAAGTAGTTGATGAGTTGGCTCATACATGAGGTGTACAGTTGATGATGTTGGTACATATTGATGAGTCATATTTGATGAGTAGTTGCCACATGATTGGTAAATACTTGGTACATGGTTGGATGAAATTTGTTATGGTACAGGTTGATTACAGGTTGTTTGGTACAGGTTTGTGCATGGTTGATGCACTTGTTTATGGTACATGTTGATTATAGGTTGAGGTACAGGTTGATGCATGGTTGATGCATGGTTCAGGTTTATTGGTACATTTTTACAGTGGTATATCTCATAGTGATAATGTGACAATGGTTCCATCATTTTACTTTTACTTCAGGGCGATTGGACAGAGAAAGGATAGGTGGTTGTAGCCACCTTCCGGTTGTATCCAAAGAACATAAGGGCTTGTATCCTCTTGGTTGTAACCATAGAACAGGGGATTTGGAGATTCCTTCAGGCTGTATCCTGAGCAACAAGGGGGTTGGAGCCTCCTTCCAGTTGTAGTTAGAAAACAAAGGAAGTTGGTGCTTCCAATGAATGTAATTATTCAAGACATATAAGAAAAAACATTATGTGGTTTTCTCCCGCTTTGGGTTTCCACGTAACACACTAGTGTACTATGTATGTGTATGATTGTTCAGTTGTTCATTTCTTATTTACTCTACATTTATTGGATGATAATGCTACATTGATATAACACTTGTATTATATGGTTAAAAAGGATTAGATTTCTCTATTACTGATTCACCCCCCTCTCAGTAATCCAACAATTGGTATCAGAGAAGGTTCCTTCAAAAATTAGTTTAACCACTGAAAGGTAGATCATGGAGAGCAACAACTTGTATAAAAACAGAATACCACAGTTCAATGGACAGAAGTATGTATTTTGGAGCATAAGTATGAAAACATATATACAGGCACAGGGATTTGAAATTTGGTAATCAATTGTATATGGATACACATCACCAATAGTTTCTCCAATAAATTACAAAGAAGCGAAACTCGGTCAGAATAATTCAAAAGCTAAAAATGCACTTCTGAATGGTCTTAGTGAAACAATATTCACTAAAGTTTCACATTGTAAATCTGCTAAAGAGATTTGGGACAAACTTCAAAATATTTATGAAAGAGATTCAAAAGTCAAAGAAACAAAGCTTCAGACTTATAGAGGTCAATTCAAACAACTTAAGATGAAGGAATATGAAAATATTGCAGCTTAGATTTTACGAGTTGATGAAATGGTAAATGCAATCATAGGATTGGGAGAAGAAATCAAATCATTTGTAATTGTTCAAAAAGTACTAAGATCTCTTCCTATGAGATTTGACCCTAATATATCAACACTAGAAGAAAGATCAGATCTAAACTCAATAAGCATGGATGAATTACATGGAATATTCACAACATATGAAATGAGAACTGAACAAGAAAATACAGATATAAATAAGCATCCAAAAAGCATCCAAAAAGTCAAAGAAAAAGGGAAGAATAAAAGAAGAACATAGAAGCAACAGTGACGTCTCGGAAGATGGTGAAGAAGTGGCCAACTTTTTCAAAAGACTGAACAAGGGAACCAACGATAGGTATAGAGGGAATATTCCTTTAATTTGTTTTAATTGTGATGTTATTGGTCACTTTGATAACAAATTTCCTTATAAGAAAAAGAGAAATGATAAAGGTTACTCAAAAGGAAAACAAACATATAAAGGCAAAATAACCACAAAGAAAGTTTTCAAGAACAACTTATGTACCAAAGAAGACATCTCATCATTAGATGAAGATGAAGTCAGTGACAGTGAGACAAAAAGAGTTCTATTCATGGCAGTAGAAGACTCTAATAAATAAGACTCTAAAGAAGAATATGAAGAAGCCGAAGAAGAATATGAAGAAGACAAAGAAGAAATTGAAGAGGCAGAAGTTGATTACCAAGAGGAATTAATGTGTGCCATAGAAGTTATCAGAAGAGAAAAGTAGAAAAACAAGAAACTACAAGAAGAACTAGACAATAAAGAAGATACTCAAGAACTAGAACAAATGATCACAAATTTTAAGGTTCAAGTAGAAGAAGATAAAAGAATTGAATAAGCACTCAAAGAACGGCTAGAAGAAAAAGACAAGATCATTAGAAATTTGGAAGCACAGATTGTCACATTAAGAAAAGATCTTCAAAATAAAAATATGTAGAAAAACTCAAAAGTTTTAGATGACATTATCAATAGTAAAAAATCTCATCATGAAAAGTCCAGACTTGGATACAATCAGACAGAAAAAGGATCAAGCTCCAAAACAATAGAGCAAGAAACATATCCAGCTAAGCTATGTAGAAACAATCAAGGGGGGTAGGAAGATCTACAAGGTAGATTACAGGGACACTCCTCCACTAAGAAGATTCAGATTTCATAATCAAAAACCAACAGATAGGCCTCGGGAAGAGAAGAATTTATAAGAGTACCTCCTTTCATAAGATCTTCAACTCCCAGGTATCAAACTATCCTTTTTGGTTTATGTTATGCATGCAATAAGTTTGGACATAAATATGTGAATTGCAGAGCTAACAAAAGGAACACAAACAACTTTGAAAGTCATACATAGAGGGGTTATCCAAGAAGGCCTAGTGAAACACAAAGAATAAGTTACAATAGGTTTGAATCTTTGAGCACTGAAGTGGAATGTTACAAATGTAACAATTTTGGACACATGGCCAAAGATTATAGAATGGAAGTCCCTCCTAGAGAACCACAACTAGGGTGCTTAAGATTCATTAAATGTGTCTAAAGATCCCTCTAGTAGTGAAATTTGTGCTGTGTGCACTAGGCGCTTCCTAGGTGGGTCCTAGGGGAGTAGGTATGGCCCCCCTAGTTATGCGCAGCATTCAGGGCAACACCCCAAAATTTTCTTTTGGGTGTTTTTTCTATTTTAGTGGATTTTTGATATTTTTAGCAGTTTTCTAAATTAATCCCGGATTTAAGGGATTAGGGTTTTGGTATCTATAGAATACCTAAAAACATTATATATATATTGTATGGTGAATGGTGAAATTAATACAATGAGGTGTTGAAATGTTTTCTCCCCGTTAAGGGTTTCCGGTATAAATCTTTGTGTACTATGTGTATGAGCCATTGATTAATATATGTTTTTATTAAGAATCTATATGCATTGCTTTACTTCACAGGTTTAAAAATTACAATAAAAATAGTCATAGACAGGAACCTCAAAAAAGGAAATGGATAAGAAAGCAGGATCAGTATAGCAATGAAGAATGCACACTCGCTCTACAAGCTAAGTAGAAGAAACATGGTTGGTATGTTGACAGTGGGTATTTAAAACACATGACAGATGATACAGATATTTTTCTTACATTATGGAAGGAAATAGATGGATAAGTCCCCTTCAGAAATTATGATTCAGCAAAAATCATTGGAAAAGGCACAGTCAGAATTGGGAACAAGAATACAAAGGCAGAAAATGTTCTACTAGTAGAAGATATGAAACATAATATTCTAAGTGTGAGTCAAATGTGTGACAAAGGTCATAAAGTTAGTTTCAATTCACAAAAGTGCGAGATAAGAAAAGAAGGTTCAAAAAAATTGATTTCTACAGCTGCAAGAACTTCAAGCAACATATATGTGTTAAGTGAAATTGGAAATGAAAAGTGTTGTCTAGGAAAGGAAGATGAAATTTCTCTATGGCACAAAAGAATGGGTCACATACATTTTGATAACCTTGTCAAAGTCAGAAAAAGAGAAGCAATAAGAGAAATTCCCCAGATCACGAAACCAACGAACACTTTATGCAAGCATTGTCAACAAGGAAAGAAAACAAAGACCAGGTTCAAATCAAAGGAATATTCAATGACAAGACCACTAGAAATTGTGCATACTGATATAGTTATACCAACTACAACAAAGGGCTTGAAAGGTGATAAATACTTTATCTTATTAGTTGATGATTATATAAGAATGACCGTAGTTTTCTTTCTCAAGAATAAGTCAAAAGCTTTTGAAAACTTCAAGATCTACAAGGAAATGGTTGAAAATAAAATCGATTCAAAAATAAAATGCTTGACATCTTATAATGGAGGAGAGTTCACCTCAAATGAATTTATGCACTACTACAACAATCATGGAATAAAAAGGCAATTCTTTGTTCCTAGGACACCTCAACATAATGGAGTTGTTGAAAGAAAGAACAAGACAGTACATGAAATGGCTCGAACAATGCTAACAAATTCAAAATTGATAGATATTTTTTGTACATAGGCAATGCATACAAAAAATCACATTCAAAAGAGAGTAATTCTCAGAAACAACATTGACAAAAATCCTTATGAGCTATGGAAAGGAAGACCAACAAATGTAAAGCACTTTAGAGTTTTTGGAAGAAAATGCTACATCAAAAGAGAATATGGAAAAATGGGAAAGTTTGACTCTCATGTGGACAAAGGAGTACTTGTTGGTTACTCAAGTACAAGGAAAGCATACAAGTGTTACAATCTGAGATTGAACAAAGTTGTAGAAAGCATCAACGTAACAATTGATGAAACAGGCAGACCACAATCAAAGCAAGAAGAAAATGAATCAATGGAACAACTTTTCGAAGAAGAAGCAGAAGATGAAAAGGAAGTAGAAGAGGAAGATGAAGAGAATCCAATAGAATCAAAACAACAAGTTCAACAAGTTCCTCCAAATACACCTAGAAGACGAGTACAAAAGAATCATCCTTCAGATCAGATAATTGAAAACAAAGACACAGGAGTTGAGACTAGAATAATTATTTGTTCACCAGAACAAACACACCTAGCACTCACATCTACGATTGAAAAAAACTATTTTGAAGAGGCCAAAAAGGATGAATTTTGCAACAAGGCCATGGATGAAGAATTCGATCAAATAGAGAAAAATGACACTTGGGAATTGGTTCCAAGACCAAAGGGTGAGAATTTGATCGGCACAAAGTGGGCATAGAGGAATAAATTAAACGAAGATGGATAGTTTACAAGGAAAAAAACTATATTGGTATGCAAAGGAGATTTACAGGTTGAAGGATTTGACTTTGAAGAGACATTTTCCCCAATTGCCATAATGGAAGAAATATAATTTCTTTTATCTTATGCATGCTCCAAAAATATTAAAGTGTATCAGATGGACGTAAAATCAGATTTTCTGAATGGGGAACTTGAAGAAGAAGTCTACATTAAACAACCAGAAGGATTTCAGTTGTTAGAAAATGCAAACTATGTGTACAAATGAAAGAAGGCCTTGTATGGTTTAAAATAGGATCCTAGAATGGTACTCTAGACTGGATAAATATCTACAATAGGAAGGGTTCATAAAAGGAAGTGAATACATCAACCTCTACATCAAGGTAAGTCAAGTTAATATTTTATTAATTGAAGTTTATGTTGATGATATTACTTTTGGTAGTGATGATGACAGGTTAAGCCATAAATTTGTGAAGGATATGCAGAATGAATATGAAATGTCATTACTTGGAGAAATATCCTTCTTTCTGGGACTTCAGATACATCAAAGCAACCAAGGAATTTTTATTTCTCAAACCAAGTATATCAGAGATATTCTAAAGAGGTTTGAAATGGAAGTTTGCAAACCAATTATCACTCTGATGCAAACCAGTTGCAAGTTAAGCAAAGATGATGATTCAAAGTCTACAGATAAGAGGAAATACAGGTCAATGATTGGAATCCTACATATGTGACAAAATCCAAACCAGATGTAATGCAGGCAGTTGGACAGGTGGCACGATTTCAAGCAGAACCAAAGGAATCACATGTATTAGCAGTGAAGAGAATTTTCAGATATCTCAAAGGAACAAAAGAGTTTGGATTATGGTATCCAAAAGGAAAGGATATATCTCTTATTTCCTACACAGATGCAGATTGGGCAAGTTGTATTGATGACTAAAAAAGCACCAATGGAGCAGATTTCCACTTGGGTGAGTGTTTAGTATCATGGCTAAGCAAGAAACAATCATCAATATCTCTATATACAGTTGAGGCAGAGTATATTGCAGCAACAACATGTTGTACACAGGTTATTTGGATGAAAAAAAAATTGACAAATATACAGGCTGAGTATGATGAGCCCATTCCAATCTATTGTGATAATACAAGTGCCATCAGTATCTCAAAGAACCCGGTGATGAACTCCAATATGAAGAACATTCCAATCAAGTATCACTTTCTATGGGAATAGGTTGTAGAAAATTACATCAGAGTTGAGTATGTGGGCACAAAATAACAAGTGTCAGACATATTTACAAAACCACTTCCATGGGAAACCTTTGAGTATCTTCACCATTGACCCAGAGTTATTTCTA
>JZKD02S1603999.1:99011-163537 GCA_000966675.3 Picea glauca | reverse complement strand
GTGAGGAGTTATGTGACGTTCCACATACCAAAAAAAGTGGAATGACATGTAATATCCATATAGAATAGTATTGCCTAAAAATATATCAAAACTCATACCGTTATTCATCAAACAAGCTTGGGTCTGTTACCCAAACCTGGGTTCTCCAACTTCTCATGGCCATAACTCTCTAACCATGAGGAGTTATGTGACGTTCCACATACCACCGGAAATGGAATGAAAAGAACTATCCATATAGGATAGTTTCATTGACAAATTCACTAGCATTCATCTCATTATTCCATAAATAAGCATGGGTTCTCTAACCATACTTCTAGGATAACTCAATCCGTAAAGCATCTTCCCGTGAGGGATTTCACCATAAGGAGACCACTTTGGAGTTCATCCACTTCTACTTATTATCAACCATGACAATAAAATAACGAGTCATCTTTACATCAAACAATATTGGGTGCATTACCCAACCTTTGTGCTACGGGGCTTTCTTCAAGGGTTGACATCAATGACAACCAACCTTAATCAACAAACCTGATATGATTCCTTCATTGGGAGGAATAGGACTATTCAAGGGAAAGCTGATAACCCTATGTGGAAGAATCACCCAGGTATCTATGAGTACTCATGGAGCTTCGACAGAGGAATATTTTGAGGTTGTTACATTCATTGAGAACAACACTCCATTTACTATTTTATTAGGAAAAACCTGGATCGAGAAATATCAGACCAAAAGAAAAGAAGAGGAGGCCCTAAAACAGAAAAAAAGGAATTAAAATATTTCATGACTAGGAAGATAGCACACTTGATTGCAGAACAGGAGAACAGATTAAAGCTACTGAGAACTAGAAACTTGGATCACAAAGTTGAAATAACACAAGAAGATTCACAGATGAGTAGAGAACCTACCCTAGATAGAGAAGCAGTATTACTCTCTAATCCTATGAAAGAATCCCAACAACACGAAGCTGCTATGCCAAAACAAGACAAGAATCATAATGGAAAAAGAAATATCGAGATGAAGATCACCAAGAAGAAGGCTAGAAAAATCAGTAAGAAGAGAGCAAAGGTCGAAAAGTTACAGAAGGGCCCAGAGGGAACTTCGCAAAAGGAAGATTTGCAAAATTGGAACTTCGTCGGGATATCATAACAACGCCCCTTGGAACTTCTCCATGGTGAAGTGATATGACCGTTGGAATCATTATAACCGTTGGACCGACATTCGAGAATGGTTAGAACAACAATTATGACCAGAAATCTCACCATCGGACTGCGTCGCAACGGACAGAACTGCATTGATGGAAAGCTTTGTATCCATTGGAGAGATATGTTACATCGTGTGTACTTAGTTCATTGATTGTTTCACTGAGAACACTTTTGTGAATTGTATCAGAGCTAACAAGAGAACCCATTGCTATTGCGATGTGCTTAGTAAGATTGACACCGATTCTATTGCTTTGAGCACTCATCCATCCACCCAAGTTTTCTAATCGAGAGCATGCATGTCGGACGAGCTCAGCGCTGTGGAGAAGTCATTCAAGGAAGATTTAATTGATATGATGGCCGAGAGAGTGATGTACACAAGAATTCAAGCTTCATCGACACGAGCAGTGCAAGCCTCTTCGTCGACTGCTAATGAATCTGGACCATCCTGACCGACAGCATAGAATAGAACCAAGCACAAAGATGATCTATCAAACGCGAATTTAATCCCGACCATCTTACCCGAGTACATCCCGCCTCTGACCGGTGCGGTGAGTCGTGACAGTGTCCCGAGGGACTTTGATTACACCATGGTTACTACGTACCTCCCAAAGGGGATACATGTAGTCAGAACGCAGCAAGATAAGATCGCGACGTTGAAGTTCAACAACTTCAACCTAGACGACCGTAATAATTACAGCATGTTTTCTCCTTACAAGTATCTGACCAGGACGAAGGGGAATAACTCGAAAATAATCCCCCAGTCATGGACTATCAACATCGCGTAGTCCACCCTCTTGAACGTGATGAAGATCCCACACTTTAGAAGCCACCAGGAGGTTAACGCCTGTGTTACGATACTTCTCTCATGTTACCATGGCAGCTACCTATGGCTAGATAGACGCATTACAGTCTATATGATGTTGATCCATAAGATCACCTGATTGAGCATGTAAGGACCTAACCCGCAAGACTTCTACCTAGGGAAGGATTTCGAAAGTGCTCTAGCATAGAGAATTAAGGACACTTACGATGATGTAGAAAAGGGAACGCGAGGATACAAGGTAGCTTCAATCCAGAATGGCGTAGTGCGCCTGGCCTACCAGTTGATCGCAGGGAAGCTAGTAAGGAAGAACCGACCTACTCAAGTCACAGGATTCTTTTTTTACCTAGCCGGTAAATGTGTAGAAGGACTCCAGATGAAATGGGTGAAGTACTTGGTCAACCAGCTAGAATTCGATTGTCGTGAAGCTCAGGATAAGGGCTATGAGTTCCACTTTAGCTGGCTCCTGATCCTCATCGCATTTATCGCTTGGGAAATGTCGGAAGGTGCAACCTTCCCGGACATTGAGTCATTCGAGCTGCTCGCTATGAATTTCACCACTCTTAAGTTAGCTCTACAAGTCTCTCAAGTTAAGTGATGTGGACGCCACATTGCAATGAAGTGATGTATGGTTAAAGAAGGCCCAATAAAATTTTGAGGGTCATAATGTTTGATCTGGAGCTCGGTTTTGAGCATGGTAACAGTCATTGGAAATATCTTGACGAGTAGAGGATGATGGTGACCTTGAGAAGATGGTTGAGATGGTTGAGGAAAGATGAAAATTTTAGTACCCATCCTTTAAAAAGGTACTTAAGGGGTTGGGTGTGTTACAAACTGGTATCAGAGCAGGCTACAATACTATGCTTGTATGGGCCAGAGATCAATCAAAGGATTGGTATAATAAGGCCAAGATGAGCCTTTTGGAAAGAGTTTCTCTGTGTTTAAAATCTTGTTTGTTATCTACACAAATTCCTTGAGGACGAGGATAGAATATTGAAATTGTACCTTGGAAACTCTTGTTGAATCACAACAGAGGAATCATGGCGTTCTTTTGTCAAATTGATAAGTACTCTTACAAGAGTTGGAATACGATAAAAAACATTAGTGGTAAGACCTAAATTCAAAAAAGGAAGAATTGGTAGAATCCTATTATAGGATTGTACGAATCTAGGAAATGAATGAACTAATGATTGCAATACTACCTGAAGATATGAGTTGAAGGAGCCCTGATAATTATAATACTTATCTATTAAGGGCTAAGATCCTTATGGAGAATTCTTGTGGAATTTCATAGGGATTGATAGGATCCTTGGCAGTATTAAGTACTGCTTAAATAAACACTAAACCCTATATGTGCATTTCCTCATGATTAGAAGATTTATGGGAAGTAAGGTCATTTTTTCGACCTGTTATGAATGAAATTTTGTTGTTGGAATAATATAATTAAGAAAAAGAAGAAAGAGTTTGTTGGATTATTGCTAGTCCTCATAAAGAGGTAAAATGATATGAACATTGAGCCAATTGTGAGCTCATGGTTGAACTAAAGGAAATGTATATACCTATTAAATTAGGTACTTGTTATGCATGAAAATGTAAGATGTGGATGTGTTTTAATGCATATGGTAATAAGTAAGCGTGTATATAAACATGAAAATAGAAATTTCATAACCTATGGTGGGTTGAAAAAGAATGGTCATTGATGGACTAATTTGGTCACTAATAACCTGATGTCAGCAAGAAAGCTGACGACATGAATAAAAATTTGATAATGATGTTTGCATACAGACTTATAAAGATAGGACTCTAAGGATTAATGAGAGACTGATAAAAGGTATGATAAAAGGAAGTGAAAAAAACACTTCTAGATGACCAATGGGTCATATTTATATCCAGATGTGGATAGTATCCATACAGGTATGGCTTGGTAGGAAGAGGGAGTCGGAAAAAGGATTCCCTATGCAGAGGTTTATTGAGAAAGAGTGGTATTATTTGTTGGTTTTTATCTTGTAAAGAGGGAAACATAATTATGATTTTATTGGTGAGACCAGTCGTGTAAGTGACTGTAAGGTCTGATCAAAATTGGATGATGCTAAATAAATGTGAATGAATGAGGTAAAAAGGTGAAAATGATGCACATACATATATGTATACCTAATTAAAAGTATAATATGGTTATAAAGTAGGATCTGAGGCAAGGAGTGTGCATTACTATATTGAATAATGTTATAGAGGCATGGATGACTCTATTTTAAGAATTTTGTTTGTCTTGTTTGAATACTAACCTGAGGAGGATGTATTCCATTTCCTTGGGAAAAGCTAGTGTAAATTTTTGAAAGGATAAATAATTAGGAAATATTTATTGTCATAATAGAAGGCAACATGATTATTCCTTTGAATAATCATGAGTTAAATGATTTTAAAGTAAAGTTGCATGTGAACTATAAAGTGTGCATATGGTAGACACACAGTATGTTGAGGCAAGTGGTTAAGTGCATGTAAGAACAATCTGAATACAAGTTGATAAAATAAAGGTATTAGTTTGAATGCATAATAAGAATGCATGTGTATATTCTTTATGGAATATCTGGTAAGCCTCTGAAATGATGAGACTAGAGATAACTCAGGATTGAAGTCATTTAAAATAGTGATAGATATATAGCAAGAGAGTTGCATGATAAAGAATCTCCATGTGGAGGAACTGTGTAAAGACTCTGTCAGAAGAATAGAGCTAAGACCTTGATGATTGTTGAAAATTTGGCAGTGGACTACAGAGTCTATTTGTATAAGAATCATGGATTACATTATAAAACGTAATGCTCGAATGAAAGGCTAACAAATGAATGAGTGGCCACTCTGATATCTAAATGGAAATATGAAGAATGCATAAGTTCGTAATTCATTGTGATCAAAAATCTTGTTGTTATAGCATGTTGAGTGATTCAAGGAGGATTTGATTATTATTGCTCAAGGAATAGAGCAGGAAGATCCCAGGAGGAATGAATTGTAAAGGAAAATAAATAGAAAATAATTAATACTTTTCTCACTATGAAACTATGAATAATAAGATAGGGTTGTATGCTTTAAAAGGACAGTTGTGCGATTAAGTACAGTTGGTAATTGAAAGATAAAATATTGAATGTGTTTAAATGGCCTTGGTCAAGACATGATATGTAAAGATAGTGAGACCTTGGAAATAACTCAGTTGGACTGAAAGTTCCAGGCTGTGTAGAAGGAGTTGGAAAAGGGAAGATTCCTTTAACTCCTTTCCTAATTATTATTATGTTTCTCTTAGATGAGAGACCAATATGTTGTTGTATGTGAATACTTTTGGCATGAGAAATGTTGATGGTTGTATGACTATACAAACAGCTGAAAATTTTGATTTTGTTTACTCTCATGAAAATGTTGAGAACAATGAGATGGGATGCATATAGATGTGCTAGAGCATATCTGAAAATATTTTTTTAAATTAAACGATGTGGTACATGCATTTTATTTTACATGACATCTAATGTAAAATGTGAATGTGTTGATGTATTTCATGTGTAGGATATGATTGGAGTTGTTGGGAAAGGACAGTTTCCAATGGTGAACATCCTCAAACAGAGGAGCAATACAAGAAGGTTGTTGTTGAAGTTTGTTGAAGGGAATTTAGAAGTCCCCCAGAAACAACATTGATGAGGTAATATTAGAAAAGGTTCTGGCAACCAGAACTGGTATAAAAGTGTTCATGCCTATGTGGCATAAGGCATGAAGGAATTGGGTAAGAATCCCTTCTAAAAATGTTTTATATATTTATGATAAGTGTAATAACCCTCTAAAAAATTGAACACAAAAAAGTAAGTATTTACAAGAATGTAATCATTTGCTGGAAAATATAAAATAAATCAGTATTTTATGCAACTAATTTAACATGCAGGGAAATTGTAGTTAGTCCAGAGTACTAGTTACTTATAAATAATGCACAAAGAGCTTGAAGTCCATGTAGTTTTATGTTTATTTAAAACATGTGTAGATAAAGTTAATTATACAAATCATCATTTTATAACATCTTTTATTTTGAATAAGACTTGGTAAGACTTGCCTAGAAACCAATCTACACATGCAACGATTATTATATGTAATCAATGAATATTACTCTGTAAATGCAAAGAGCATTTTCACTTGAAAAAATAATAATCAAGAATTATTTTATATTATTAAAATAAACATCAAATATGTTTTGAGATTCAATAAGAGTTGCAATCATCAAATTAAACCGAACAACACAATCATTTGAACCAGAAGTGGATTGAACTCAACACCTTCTTATCTAAAACCATACGTGTTACCTTTGTGTCATGTATCCACAACTTTATATAAAAAATAAAAATTTAAATTAGTTACTCTTGGACAACTGAATTCTTCCAACAATCAATAGATGGAACTAAGAGAAAAACATCCCATGCAACAACATTTGAATCTTATATTATAAATCTTTTAATAATTTATATTAAAAAAAAAGTTTCATCGTTGATTCAACCAAGTTCAACTATCTAATTTGTAAAATTTATATGGAAGAAAGCATAAGGGTGAAAAAGTAGATATTGGTAAAAATCAAGAAGTTCCGATGATGAGGTTCGACCTGCCTTTAAATTTTTGTGAAAGGCGATATATTATAGTCCTCATTATTATATGAGTTGTGAGAACGCGAATCATAAAATCAATGGAATTCTAGGTGGAGGCATGTTGAAAAATAGAGATTTTCACTAAAATTGCTTAAATTCTTGGAGAAGGAACTAAAAGAAATATATTATATAAAAATCATTATGTTCTTCTTGAATCGTTGGACATAATACATATAAAATTTTCTATTCTTTTCAAAAATTGGACACATTCTATTCATTCCAAAAACTGGATATAATATCATTACATCAGCAATATATTTATATATAAATTACAGATTATATTGTCCAGATTCAAAACATTCGATCCAAAAGTAAAATCAATATATAAATCAACATTCCATAAAATACTAAAATAATTAGAACAATTAAATATTGTAACCCGAAGAGTAAACATTTGAGGATAGTATTCACTTTTTAACTTGTGCCCTTCCTTTACTTGCTAATCATGGATTTCACTGGTACCTCCTAGCCAACACTAGAGGTACTCTTCTTCCCCCTTAGCTCCTCAAGTCGCAAAGGGGTCACACGCAAGGAAAGGATTCCACCTCCTATACAAGACTTGCAGCCCAACTCTCACAAGTAAACTAGTCATAAGAAATGTTAACAACATTTCAGTCATCCAACAATAGGGTCATTTCCTCCTTACTCTTCCTTATTTTTATAATAAAAATTTTCTTGACACTTGTCAAATCATGAATAATTAAAAAAAAAAAATTATAATTAAATTAGAGATTATTCACCCTCAACACATGTCACACTTTCCTCCAATTGCACGAGTTTTAATTTCTTTTAATTAAATAAATTTTGAATTTTTCCTCACCTCCTCAATTAGTTCCTAGATTTTCTCTTAATTGTCCCTTAGTTCCCCAATTTCTCATTTATTGTGTCTCTTAACTAGTTTGCAGTTGGAGTTTGATTAGGACTCTTCTTTTAGTTAGGATTTAGAGTCTGGATTGACTTAGGATTCCAACTCTATGTTGACAACCCATTCTCTCATGAAATAATTCATTTTTATTAAAAATTATTTTTATTAATTTCATGCACACATTGTGCACCTGTCTTAATTTTTTTATTCTCTCTTTTCTAGATTTCAAATAGTCTAATTTCCCTTAGACCCCTTTCTATAAAATTCATCTAGGAATAACAATTAGACTTAGATTTTACTACGTTTCCTTCTTATTAATTAATATAATTTAAATCTCTTTTCTAATCAATTCTAAGTATATGTTTTATTCTCTAAGGTATTTAAATAAACTTATTAACTTTTTAATTTATTCATGTGACGTGCCCTTAAAGATGCACAATTGTGCTCCAAGGGTGTCACTCACCATTCTTTATGTTGTCCTCTATGACTTAGTTTGGAAGTTTCCAAACACTTGGATTCAATACTCCACTTGTCAGCCTTGTGTGAGACTAAGGGATTACTAAGGAATAAAGAATCTGCCTTATTGTGCGCCCCTTAGAAATCCTCGTGAGCGATTATATTAGTCTTCCCTCGTGGCATCATGAACCTCTCAGGAACAAGGTAGTCATTAACCTTCAGTTCAAGTCATGGTGGGAGTGCTATTAGGTTGTGACGGGACGTTGTCACACCTCTCCCTAGTCTATCTGATATATGTGTATGACCCCTTTACTCCATATTTGAGTCGGATTAGCAAGCATCATCATGCTTGTATCCACTGAAAAAATAATATTAATAACTCATATACATGAAATATATAACTGAAGTTATCATCATAATACATGTGTAATAAAATCAAGTACTCATAATCAAAGTCAATAGTCCACTCCCTAACTCAATCAAAGTCTAAGTTGATCTGTCGATGTCATCAACATCCTCATCATGACATGTTTCCTACACACTCAGGAAATCTCATCATAATAGTTGTCAATTCTATACATCAATATAATTAACTTATCAAAATTTCAGTATTCAATTATAGCATAAACTTTAACTCATAAACCAAATCAGATAATCATAGAGTACCATGTTTAGTCGAATCACTTGCACACAAGTGTCCTCAAAAAATAATCTGTGTTATGAAATGTGGTCAATGAAAATTGGATGTTACATACACCCCTCTTGTTTTAAACTTTGTCCTGAAGTTTGTACGATCTAACAAGGAAAACTATAATATAGTTTCTACTTATCTATATATATCAAACTTTAAAAATAAATATGGAAATTTCTTACGCATCTCATGTGTGTCCTCTGAAGTTGCAGAATGTGGACTATAATTGTCCCACTAGACCTTGACCTGATCGACCAATTGACTTTGTAGTTGTCAGGTGTGATGGTCTAGTATGTGGATTGGCTCTACCATGAGAGCACCCTTGTCCAATACCTTTTGTTACAAGGGAAAAACTCTCTATGGCCAGGGTAAACCACAATAGACAGGTATGACTGCAAAAATCTACTCAATTCCAACATATGTTATATAAACCAAAGTGCAAGCGAGATAAGAAAGACGCCTACCTCATTCCAACATTTGATGATGTTCCATTGTTGAGTACTTTGACCCAAAGCTTTGTACCTGCAACAAGTTCTCAACAAACAAGCAGAGCAAGCACATAGTGATAATATAAAGGGGTTAGCACATTAGATAGCATAATCCATTAATAAACATTACAAATATGCCCATGGATAATAATTGTATATTTGCACGATACCAATTGGACGGGAAATGAGTATTTCTATTAATAAATGATCAGCAGAAGCAAAACCATTACAGACGTCAGTGTCGGCAAGGTTCGAAACCAATAAACCAAGTTCCTTCCAACTAGGCCTCCACCACTTCAATCCTCCACCAAAGGAAATCTCATAGAAAAGAAACAATGAGGTTCTCTCAACAATAGGGAAAGAGCTTGGGGGCTGAACACTATGTTAAAACTTGAGGGACAAAGGGATGCAGACTCAATATGAAGTAATTTCTCCAGAGTAACTTTGCTCTCAAAGTTGAATGCTTTCTCCTTTTTTCCATAGCTTGGAATTATGTTCTTATAGCCTTCAAAATGCAACTGAAGGGCCGAGTCGAAATGTTTCCAGTATATGGAAGGCCAAGGATCAAAGATCTCCTATCGTGACATGGAAACCCAACTTCATTTTTGTATTTTATGGCACAAATCCCGATGTACGCGGGTTTTAGTGGAGCAGCCTGCGTATGTGCATGTTGTATAGTAGATAGGGCGTGTATATGTGGAAAAATATGTATTTTAAGCTCTGGATTCATCAAAAAGGGATGACAAATTTGCATAGGGAAATGGAAAAAGGCCCTCTGTGCAAGATAGCAATGGTGAGGCAAATCTTGCTATAACAGATGCCCCCTAATGTGTGAGATCAGAGGAGTATCTATGATGGTCGAAATACATTATAAATAACCCAGAAGTGGAGTGGTGTAAACCCAGCTGGAAAGACTAGTTGCTCATTACATTCTGTGTTGACTTTACATACATGGCTGCCAATAGAATACAATGCAGATCCATGTGAAAAATATATCAAATATGTGTATGTGGCCATGAATAGACAAATACAAATGTGGTTATATGCCAAAATCTATCATAGTCACAAACAAGGCCCAGTAGAACTAGTCTCAAAACCAATCTGAAGATATCTGTATACGATGGAGTATAATCTGATGTCCCATGATTACTGTAGTCAAATAGATGTTGGTCCAATGAAAAGGAAGCAAAAGCTCAGGAAAGTTGCGGCCACATAGTGATGTCTTCAAGTCTTCTACACATCCGCAAAAGGTTCAAGTCTACATCATGTGAATAAAGGAGTTGAGTTCGAACACAATGAGACATCATTTGATTGTCGGTCATTGAGGTATACCATTAACAAATGTGAGACAACCTACCAATAATGAAAGTAGGTATCAAGGCACCGAGCACATTCCTACAAGTGTGAAAGGAGTCTATGTCGAACACCTAAGGAATCCATTGATCAGGAGACATTGATGTATTCCCATCTGTCAATGGCGAGAGAGCCTGCCACTAATGAATGCAAGTCTCAAGGTACTCATAAAACTCTAGGTCTCAGATCCAGAATAAATGAGATGAAGTCGATGGAAATAGACCCGCTGAAAGGAGAGAATTAAGGCATCTCTCATCGGACAGCATGAGGAACAAAGAAGGAGCTTCATAATTTGGTGGAGATCGGACAAAGAATATCTTCACGAACCAACGACCTTGTGCATCTTTTGCGTGTGCCAAATGAAAGAGGTACACGAAAAAGACCCTCTGAATAGCAGTCAATGATGAAAACTGTTGACAAAGGCGAGGAAACCACCAATAAGGTTAATGGTATCCAAGACACTACACGAATCCCAAAGTGTGAATAGATGTCTTGTCATCGAACACAAGGGAAACCACCTAGTCAACGACCAATGATGAAATGCGGACTGTTGGGTTCAAGGTGACCTACCAATGATGAAAGCAAGGCTAGGGTGCATGATAATACCATAGTATCATGTGATTCTGAGACAAATTGAGGGTATGGTCGATATGCAAAGTCAAGAGTTCTGAGGAATGTCCGACACAGGTTGATAGACTTCCTTTGAACAAGAGCATGAGACGTGTGGTAGACTCTGGTAGCATAGACTCAATGATGTAACTATTTGATGCAGGAGGTGTCAATAATGTTCTCTATAGGGACTGGAAGAGTAACCATTCGGTAGAGAAAAACTCTCTAATGATATCATTTTCCTAAGGCCATGCTAAACCCAAAATTATGATGACACGAGGACCCAATAATTTTGTGCTATGTTCAAAGGCGACAAGACTACTACCAATTATAATATAGTACTCCCTTCCCACTCGCATTTTTTTTGTTTTTTCATAAAAAAATGAATGCTATGATACAGAGGAGGAAACGAGTGTCGCAAGTAAGAAAAACTAGTTCCAGCAGTGGAACGTACCTATGCTCAATGCAAAGAAATGCATGTGGGAGATGGACACTCGGGGTGATGTTCCCTGTAGGGTATAGGGTGTCAAATTGTGAAGGATATAAACAAGGCTCTTCTTGGTTGAGGATGCAAAACTTGCTTAGGAAATGGTTTATAACACAAAGCGAGAACTAGGTAAAGGCTCAATAATGAAAGCGTTGGCATGAGATGCAATCACAACTTAATGCCAAAAAATATCCTTTTTTATGTCTTTTAGTCTACTTGGTGTGAAAAAGGGATAAACTTGTGCCAAATAGAAGTCTTTTCAAATCCAATTTACGAGTGTGAAAAAGACAAGTTCACTCGGAGATATTTTCTATTTTTGGTAACGATTCGGAAAAGATCTTAACTAAGACTAATGAACTTTCAAATCCAATTTAACAAGTATGAAAGGGACAAATCACTCGGAAATATTTTCGGTTTTTTAGACGAGTTGGAAAAGAGATTAACTAAGACTCGTTATGTTGTTTTAATCAACATGTAAAGGGGGAGGCCAAGGCTCCCATACCGGTATTCTGTGGAAGGTCAGTATCTTATGGATAGCTGACAAAATCTTGGGAAAACCCAAAGATCTCTAATTCAATGAGGACAAAGTGCTAACGGAGGTTATGATCTCCGTGTTTGTTGGTCCTTGACCAAGTTTTGAAGGATACTTGGTCATATTTGACCATTTTGGGACTACGAACACTTGCCAAATACGGAGCGCAACGCGAAGCAAGAAAGACCTATTTTTGGGTACCTTTTAAGGCTTTTGGGTTTATGTAAAGGGAAAGGGATGTCGGCCCGTGGGTTTACCCACGTTTAGGCCCATTTTGTAATCTATGAATAGATACTTAGGCAATGTAAGTAGGGGGGATAGATTAGTGCAAATGTATAGTTAAAGGCTTAGTGCTAGTAGTTGGACCTGTGTGGTCAAGATGTGTATCACAAGAGCTCTGTGCATGATTGTAAGGAGATCGGAATGTTAAGTTCAAGTTGTTTTGGTTTTGTGTTGAGCGCAAGGAAGAAGGATATAGCGAGCTACGCAGATCTTTTGTCCTATGCAAAGTAAGGGTCATTGAAGTTCTGTGTTGTAACTTCTTGACCAAGATAATATAAAGAAGAAGACTTTGTGGATGTAGCCCCAGGGTGGGGGTGAACCACGGTAACTCTGTGTAATGTGCTATGTTCTTTGACCTAAGTTTTTTTTCCTTTTGGCTAAGTGCTTGTTGTGATTAAGTAGATCTAGTTATTTTCTGTGCTTATGATAAAAGAATGAATGTTAGATCTGATATATAAGATGTTTAGTGCTTGATCTATTGAATCTAATCTATGTTTATGGTTGAGTACTAAATCATATTTAGTCTAAGTATTCACTTCGATGTTCTGTGCCATCTGCAAAGTACCATAAGGGTTAAATATAGATGAATGATCTATGCTAAGTGCCTTGTAATAGATATAATCACAAATCAGTGTCTCAGCTAAGTTTTTGGACACTTGAGTCCTAAAACCACCCCTGCCTTTACCTCGAGTGAGACTTCATCTTCTTCGCAAGTGTTGCCGAAAGGGCCGATAGTTAGGGTTTTTTTGGTGTGCTCTTGAGCGTTGAACCCTGGGTCTGCCCCCGTGCCAACAAATTGTTCCGTTGCTAAGACCTGAAACTGTGATTGTTGGGAACTGAGGAAAAAGAAACGTTATGCAAAAGAAAGCTCTGTGCATAGATTCGTTTCCCTAGTGCGCAACTTTTTACTCGATCTATGCAGCTTTGTGCTAGGAATAAGGTCAGACCTGAAGAAAGGAAGATCAGATCCGAAGAAAAGAAGTGAGATCTGAATGCTCTATGCTCTAAGAAAAGTAAAAGTGGAAATTTCTGAAAGAAAGAAGTCAAATCTGCATAAGAGAGGTAAGATCTATAAGCTTTGTGCTCTAATAAAGGTAAGAATAGTCAAAAGTTATTAGATCTGGAAGCTTTGTGCTCTATAGATAAGTGAAATTTTGTGTTTCTAGAACATGGATCTAGGTATGTTTGATAGATTCTGTCCTAGCTTAAAAACTAGGGCATTGATAGATGAAATAAAGTTTGATATGCATAGATATGATAAGTATAATGATAGATATGTTATACCTATGCATAGAAAGAATGTCTGGACTAACAAGTGGATGCAGGATCCTAGAAAGAAATTTTTGGAGGCCAGCCATTATGATCCTAGCGTGAAGTACAAGAAAAGTTGGGGATCATTGAAGAGAAAGAGAGGATTAACTCTTTGTTACAGTTTCAGAAGACTAGGCCATATTGCTAAGGAATGACCTAAGAGAATCCCTAGCTGCCTTTGTTGTAAATCTATAGACCATAAAGTATTGGATTTCCCTAGAATGATTGCCAGACTTGAAAAACTAAATATGGAACAAGCAAACTCTGACGGAGATCAAGAGACTAAAATTATGGAAGAACCCCAGAAAGAATCAGAGATCATGTTACTAAAAGTAAAAAGAAACCCTAGATGATCATAAGGATGTCACTTTGTCAGAAATCTTCGAAGAATGGGAGAAAATCGAAGTAAGAAAAGGAGACTTCGACAATGAATGTTCCCTGGATGATGGAACATAGATGAATATTATGACAGAAAGAACTTGGGAAACCCTAGGAAGGCCTGCTCTGGTTCCTTCACTAGGAACTATCGGATTATTTAAAGGAAAAATGGTAACCCTATGTGGCAGAATTACCCAGATAGCTATGAATACCCATGGAAATTCGACAAAGGAAGAGTTAGAAGTCATTAGATTTATTGAGGACCATTCCCCATTTCCATCTTTGCTAGGAAAGATCTGGATTGAAAAAGACCAGATCCAGAGGAAATAAGAAAAGGAAGCCCTAGAACAGAAGAAGCAAGAACTCATGGAATTTATGACTAGAAGGATTGCCTACTTGATGGAGGAACAAGAGAATAGATCTCCGTTATTAAACACAAAGAACCTGGATGTTGAAGCTATAAGAGCGTTAGAGGAACCACAGAAGACCAAAATATCTAACCCATATGATGAAGGAGTATCACCCTTGGATCTGAGGAAAGATCCTAGGCAACACGAAGTGACTATGTCAAGAGAAGATAAGATTCAGAATGGAAAGAGGGTGATCGAGACTAAGCTCACTGGGAAAAAGTCTAGAAAGCTAAGTAAGAAGAGGGCCAAAATTAGAAATCTACAGACAACTCCAGAAGGAACCCCACAGAAGGAAACATCACAAGAATTGAGCTTCGCCGAGATATCAGAACAGCGACATCTGGCACTTCACCATGGCATAGTAATATAGTCATTGGACCGATATACCCATTTGACTTCTACCCCGAACGGGTCAAAAATCAATTATGGGTTCCCACTAGACTGTTGAACAACACCAGAATGGATAGAACAGAGTTAATGCAGGCCCCATATCCGTTGGAAGCAGACCGTTGCTAAGTTTCCCTACTTAGTCTGTCGCACCATGCACCTAGAATACTTTTTGCTAAGTGATAATTTGAGCTCAAACCTTGAGATTACTTCACCCTGCGATCATTGCCTTGTTGCTTTGTTGTTTATCGTAATCTCAGACGTCATTTTCACACTTGAGCTAGTGGACCCAAGCTTGTATGTCGGACGAGCTCAACGCTGTTGAGAAAGTAGTTGAAGAAGTTTTGACTGACCTAATGGCTGAGAGAGTCATGTCAGAGAGAAGGATGTCTGCAGGTGTGCAAGCATCATTGTCGGGAAGAGTTCAAGCTTCTCCCTCTACTTCTTGCAGCGCAGGACCTTCCAGAACCACGATCAAGACAAGAACAAAGCGCATAGATGATATTGCAAATGCCAAGTTGATCCCGTGCATTTTGTCGGCTTACATCCCACCTTTGAGCGGTAAGATTAACCATGATAGTGTACCCAGAGACTTTGAGTACAACTTGATCACCACATATCTTCCGAAAGGAGTGCGTGCAGTACGTGATGACCAGGATAAGCTCACAGCACTAAAATTCAGTGATTTTAACCTTGGAGATCGCAAAACCTACAGCATGTTGGTTCCGTATAAATACTTAACTAAGACCAAAGGCCATAATCCTAAGATTGTCCTACAGTCCTGGACCCAGAACCTCGCGCAGTCCACACTACTCAACGTAATGAAGATCCCTCACTTCGATAGACACTAGGAAGTCAACGCATGCATCAGGTTGCTACTGTCTTGTTGACACAACAGATATTTATGGTTGGACCACTACATTACTATGGATCTGACTCTGATCAATCGGATCCCAGGACTCAACATGCAAGGCCCTGACCCATAGGACTTTTACCCAAGAAAGACCTCCGACTAAGCACTAGCACAGCGGATAAAGGAAACTTATGGCGATGTAGAGAAGGGAACGCAAGGCTACAAGGTATCCTTCATCCAGAGGGACACAGTGCACCTTGCATGTTAGTTGATCACGGGAAAATTAGTTCGTAAGAACAGACCAACACAGGTGACTAGCTTCGTAGTGGACCTCGCAGGGAAGTGCACCGAGGGACTACAGATGAATTGGGCGCAGTATCTCGTCATCCAGTTAGAGATGGATTGTAGAGGAGCGCAATACCAAGGGTATGAGTTCCACTTTAGTTGGCTACTCATACTCATAGATTTCATCGCTTGGGAGTTGTCAAAGGGAGCCACTTTCCCAGAGATCGAACCTTTCGAACCACTAGATGCAAAGTTTTGTACGTTGTGGTACTCCAATGACATGAACAAGCAGTGGTAGTCTAACATTGTCTTCCACACCTACTTCAACCAACTTAAAAATGCAATTCAGTCTACACCAAGAATCACCCCGAACGCACTCCATAGGTTTATACCTTTGATGAAGTTTAGCATGGATCGCCACTTCATCTACATTATAGGGCGTGGTGATGAACATAAACAGTAGCTCCAATCCTACTACAAGATAACAGAGGATGACTTGGAGGAGATCTCCAAGGAATGGTTAGCAGACCTACTTGTTGCAGTAGACCCCGCAGATATGTCCGACAAGGAAAGCCCTGAAGCTATGCCGGATACACTTGGGCCAAGCAGGACTAAGAAGGATGACAAAGTTGAATATATCCCTAGCACATCCGCGAAGACTGCTTCGATTTCACCTATGCAGGGAGGTGATGGTGACGAGCTAGGCGTTAGATAAGTGGAGCAAAATAGAGGTGAAGTGACTCCACCAAGAGAGGAGGAGGATCCTTCCATGAAAAGAAAGATGACACCACCAAAACCCTCTTCCCAAAAGAAAGCTAAGGCTACCTGGACCATGCTTAAAACTACCCTTACCCCGGATGACTTTGACTTCTTAATTTTTCTGTTGAACGAAGTTTCACTTGAGCTCGCAGAAAAGAAAGAAGCAAAGTAGGAGGATCTCTTCAACTGAATCAAAGGCGAACTCAAAGAAGTGCAATAGGCACTCCAGTCTAGCCAAGTAGTGTCTACATCACCCGTGATAAGTGAAACATCAAGAACAGGCAATGAGCCCACACAGTTACACCAGATCGTTGATCAAGTCGAAGCTCGCCTTCGATGAAATCAAGAAGACACAGCACAAGCCACCCAAACTTTGATGCAAGCATAGACAACACTTCTAGAACAACAGAAGGAGGCAGAATGGGAAAATCTTGCCCTGAAAGCGAAGTGGGATGAGGAAAAGGCATAGTTGTTGGCAGAGCAACTTGAAGTCTAGGAACGGATTCACAAAGAACTTCACTCTGTGACAGTCATAGAGGTGAATATGGAAGATTGTCTTCCACAGCAGGTGACCCAACTGGAGGAAGTAATCCAGCAACTCCAACAGTGCATCACAGATCTAGAGCTTCGCATCGTGCTCGAGACCCTTCAGGAAATTAGAGATCTAAGAGAGGCCACTGCTGGAAGCACAGGTGGTTGGTTAAAAACCTTTGCCTTGGAATGCAAGCAACTAAGCGCTATAAGCACCCAGACTTATGAAACCCTTGAAGAGACTCCAGAATTACAGACATTGGAGGCACAACTCCAAGAAGCTAAGCAGCATGTAGACACGCTACAAATGCAGATAAATACTTTGACCCCAATTGAAAGAATGAAGAGGTTCACAGAACAATGCATAGCCCAGCAACAGGTACATGCACTACAAAGTAAAGTGATGTAAGTCTCACAACGGCTTCAGCCGATCCAAGAAAAGGCATGCCAACTATTCGCTGAACTTGAAAACTAGGAAGATGAACTCGAACAGGTTGTCATCACTGCAGAACAGCGCCTGGAAGGACCTCTCAATGACACAGTGATCTAGGAATTTACTGAGCAAGAGGTTGTCGCACTGCAGCAGGTCGAAGCATCTCGAGCCAAGATCGAGGCATTCGAGGTGGAATTGAATAGACCTGAGTGACTTAGGATGAGTCATAGGTGAGTGTTGGGGGCTTGTTGGCCCTTGACCAAGTTTTGAAGGATACTTGATCATATTTGACCATTTTGGGATTGCGACATCTTGCCAAAGACAGAGTGCAACTCGAAGCAAGCAAGACCTATTTTTTATGTACCTTTTAGGGTTTTTGGGTTGATGTAAATGGAAAGGGATGTCGGCCCGTGGGTTTACCCACATTTAGGCCCATTTTGTAATCTATAAATAGATACTTAGGCAATGTAAGTAGGGGGGACAACTTAGTACAAATGTATAGATAAAGGCTTAGTGCTAGTAGTTGGACCTATGTGGTTGGATGTGTATCGCAAGTGCTCTGTGCATGATTGTAAGGAGATAAGAATGCTAAGTGCAAGTTGTTGTGGTTTTGTGCTGAGCGCAAGGAAGAAGGATCTAGCAAGCTGCGCAGATATTTTTTCCTGTGTGAAGTAAGGGTCATTGAAGCTCTGTGTTGTAACTTCTTGACCAAGATAATATAAAGAAGAAAACTTTGTGGGCATAGCCCTAGGGTGGGGGTGAACCACGGTAACTCTGTGTAATGTGCTCTGTGATTTGACCTAAGTGTTGTTTCCTTTTGGCTAAGTGCTTGTTGTGATTAAGTAGATATAGTTATGTTCTGTCTTTATGATAAAAGAATGAATGTTAGATCTGATATATAAGATGTTTAGTGCTTGATCTGTTGAATCTAATCTATGTTTATGGATGAGTATTGAATCATCTTTAGTCTAAGTATTCACTACGATGTTTTGTGCCATCTGCGAAGTACCATAAGGGTTAAATATAGATGAATGATCTATGTTAAGTGCCTTGTAATAGATATAATCACAGATCGGTGTCCCAGCTAAGGTTTTAAACACTTGAGTCCTGAAACCACCCCTGCCTCTACCTTGGGTGAGACTTGATCTACTTCGCAAGTGTTGCCGAAAGGGCCGGTAGTTAGATTTTTGTTGGTGTGCTCTTGAGAATTGAACCTCGGGTCTACCCCTGTGCCAATAGTGTTATATCGGATAATTTCTCTTCCTAGAAAATACATAGTTGGAGGCATTGGATACCCCACAAGACCATCAGAATTGAAGGGAACCTCGTCAAGACTTGGAGGGAGAGAACTCAGGAAGAGTAAAACTCTCTCTTGTTCAGAAGGTGAAGTAATATAAATGCTAATGACATGGCATAGAAGGTATAGAACCAAAACCAGAAGAGCGGGGTTGACCAAAAATTGCATTGGCATGACCACTTCCTTAGACTTGTCACTCTCCAAGAGAAGAGTGGGTTCGATCGAATATTGCATCGATATGACAACTTCCTCAACCATTGGTTGAATAGGATGTCAGAAAACAAGGTCAAGAGGTTTATCACCCCAAAAAATAGGAGTGTTGTCGGTCAAAGATTGCATCAACAGGACCGTTGATTGAACAATATGCGAGACAACAAGGTCAATAGATGCATCACCCCCTAAAGGGAAAGGGTTGTCAGCCAAAGATTGCATCGGCATGACTTTTGTATCAACCAAAGAAGGAATGGAGTGTTGTGAAACCATATATTCCTTAGAACCCAAAGGGCCATTAGGTGAGCCCCATGTTTATGGTATCCCAGCAGTAACAGGATACAAACGAGTAAGGTAACTTTCTTCACAAATATTGCAAAGGAATCTAGGCTTATGTCTGAGACGTCTAGGCTTCTCAATCATATGAATGTCGCTAGCATGACTTGCAGTGGCTAGTGACATGCTCCCAACATGACTTGCAGAGGCTAGTAGAAAATCTCCAACATGACTGGCAGAGGTTGGTGATGGATCCCCAAAATGACTAACAGAGGTTGGTGATGGATCCCCAACATGACTAGTAGAGGTTGGTGATGTATGTGTAGTGTGACTGGTAGTGACTAGACATGTGCCCACAACATGACTTGCAGTGGCTGGTTGCAGGTCTTCAACATGACTCGTAGAGGTTGTCGACCAATCTCCAACATGACAAGCAGAGGTTGGTGATGTAATGCTAGTATGACACGCAGTGACTGGACTTGTGCCTCCAGCATGACTTGCAGTGGTTGGTTGCAAGGTCTTCAACATGACTTGTAGAGGTTGTCAACCAATCTCCAACATGACTCGCAAAGTTTGGTTATATAATGCCATTATGACACATAGTGACTAGGCTTGCGGCAATGGTGAATTGCGCCATTTGAGACCAAGGTCCAAGGAAAGATTGGTTTTGAGGAATTGCAGGCTAGGAAGGATCCTGGTTTACACTCTGTCCCTATCCAATAGGATAGTATCCTCCTCCATAATGATACATAAAGGATTGTAAGGGCATCAACACTAAGGAAGTTGCTTGCGAAGAGAAAGCGACATGACAAGGGTTACTCATGTGAGGATATATGTTTCCCCCAGACGAAGGAACTTCATGAGGGGGGTTTCCCATAATATAAAAATAATTCCCCCTGGATGAAACACCAAACGGAAGACATAGATTTTCCATGGGAAAAGTGTTCGCAGGAACTAACATAGCGGAAGAAGGATAAGTGGATAGAGTGTAACAAGTAGAATGATTTCTTAATTGGGCACTTACTTCTCACATATTGGATTCATAGGAAGGAAGATTCCAACCTCCTACCGTAAGAGGTGTTTGAAGGATATGACTCCCACCAAAAAAATAGGGATAAGAAGGAGGCATCATGCCCCCAGACCCAAAACTTGTATTTGCATAAGGAGGTGAGACAGAGGATGGAAAGTGCGAAGACATATCAGACATACCATGAGAAACATTATTAGAGACCCAACGCATTGACTGAGTACCATAATTCTTCATACCATTATAAAAAACGGACGAATTTTCCCCCATGAACGTCAAGGGGGGGTAGCAGTAAATGAGGGGGGCAAAGGAACCCCACTATCCATGATAAAGAGAACTCAGTATAAACTCTTAAGGCCAACTAGTAATCAAAGAGCATACCAAAAATTGAAATGGCCAATATGCATGCAAACGGGCTAAAGTGGCTGAGTGGCCTCCCTTTCTAAAGAAGGTATGTCTCGTCTAAGAGGGACCTGAGACTCCCCGCTAAAGTTTGGAGGTAACAGAATCAGTTATAGGGTCCCTCGTGGGATTAACAACCAGTCATTCAGATCCCCTCGGAGAGGTAATCCTCCATAAAGTTTGTGTGTTTTCGGACCCCTATCTGACCCAAGGTATAAGAAGAATAACCCCTGCAAGTAACCCATGAGATACCTAAGTCAAGAAACTAATAAACCACTGTATAACCGATGCACAAGTGAGCAGTTGTAAGTCTATATTACTGTATGGGTAGGGTAGCAAAGCCCAAAACCTCGAAAGCACCGCCTCTCACAAAGGTATGGGTACTAGAAAGATTCCCAAATACAAATAAATCCACAGAAATATCCCTGACGTTAGGCGAGTATCCGGAGGTTATCCCTTCAACTAAATTTGCACGACCTCTTGATTAACTCCAGTGTGAGTGGAGCCTCCTAGTCTTACCAATTATACAATGGAATTATCAACTCCTTGTCTCAGACAGATATGTTGATTTAATTGCCTTGGAGAAGTTTACTCACAAAATCCTATCCCAAGGCACTAAATCCTAGACTAGTTTGTGCACCCTAAAAATAAAATCGTGACTAATCAATTTTAGTTTAAAGTGTAAATTTTATTGGTCATGATTACTCAAAAGGGTATGGAAGTGAAACTCATGATATTATGACTCTGCAAGAAAATAAATATAAATATAATGCAAAGTCTAATTTTAAATTTTCAATGAATGATATGCGTATAAAAATAGTGCAATTTTCAATTTCAACTCTACAATTCAGAAGTAAAATGAAATCTTTCACTAAATGCACTAAGATAATGATAAAGATTCAGAAGACAAAAATGTCAAGCAATGTAAAATGCCTATTTTTTTTGTATTTTCAATATATTAAAAAGAAAATGCATGGACTGAAAAGAAACCTGATATATAAATTCTACTGTGTATAAACGGAATGACTCAAGCAGAATACCAAGCAGCCAAGCAACAACCCAGAGTTCAAGGAAAAATCAAAAATCAAAAACGATGAGAAAGACTACACACAAAAATTCAACTCCAAACAGGTTTCCTTTCAACCCAGAGAAGCTCAACAAGCACTACAGAGACCTAAGAAGGCTCGGCAATTATCAAATCCCACACAGCAATCACAAAACCAAGCATACAGAAAAGGAAAAGTGGTATACACAATTGTTCAGGCAAATAGTGTGTATATACGCAGCTTGCAGTGAGACATCACGCGTGTATATGCGATTGTTAAGGCAAAAGGCACGAACATGCTTGAAAACAAGGCTAGGCAAGTGCAAAAGGATGAAAACTCAGACCCAGAGTGAACAGAATATATCAAGAAGTGATGTGACAAGAAACACAAAGGAAAAAGAGCAATGCAAGGAGAAAGAGTACTTCAACCCTTAGAAAGAAGATCTCTCCCCAGTGGATTCACCAATTCTATTACGAGGGAAAAGCTCTCTATGGCCAGGGTAAACCACAATAGACAGGTATGACTGCAAAAAACTACTCAATTCCAACATATGCTATATAAACCAATGTGCAAGTGAGATAAGAAATAAGCCTACCTCGTTCCAACGTTTGATTATGTTCCACTGTTGAGTACTTTGACCCAAATCTTTGTACCTGCAACATGTTCTCAAAAAACAAGCAGAGCAAGTATATAGTGATAATATAAAGGGGTTAGCACATTATATAGAATAATCCATTAATAAACATTACAAATATGCCCATGGATAATAATCATATATTTGCACGATACCAATTGGATGGGAAAGGAGTATTTCTATTAATAAATTAGCAGTAGAAGTGAAAACATCACAGACTTCTATGTTGGCACGGTTCAAAACCAAGAAACCAAGTTCCTTCCAACTGGGCCTCCACCACTTCAATCCTCCACCAAAGGCAAGCTCATAGAAAAGAGACAATGAGGTTCTCTCAACAATAGGGAAAGAGCTTGGGGGATGAACACTATGTTCAGACTTGAGGGACAAGGGGATGCAGACTCAATATGAAGTAATTTCTCCAGAGTTACTTTTCTCTCAAAGTTGAATGCTTTCTCCTTTTTTCCATAGCTCGGAATTGTGTTCTTATAGCCTTCAAAATGCAAATGAAGGGTCGAGTCAAAACATTTCCAGCATATGGAAGGCCAAGGATCAGAGATATCATGTCGTGACATGGAAACCCGACTTCATTTTTGTATTTTCTGGCACAAATCCTGATGTACACAGGTTGTAGTGGAGTAGCCTACGTATACGCATGTTGTATAGTAGATAGGGCACATATATGTGGAAAAATATGTATTTTAAGCTCTAGATTCATCAAAAAGCAATGACAAGTCTGCATAGGGAAATGGAAAAAGGCCCTCTGTGCAAGATAGCAATGGTGAGGAAAATCTTGCTATAACACCTGTAATGAACTCAAATCAATAACATGTGACAGATCTAAAATATAATGATGTAAAACCGAAACATGAAACACATCATGCATATGCCACAAAGAATCAGGTAAGGCTGGTCAATAAGCCACGGGTATTTTCTTTTTTATAACTTCAAAAGGTCCCACAAACCTTGGAGAGAGTTTTGCACCCTTTCCAAACTTAATTGAACTCTTATGTAGCTTCACCCACAAAAACACTTTATCACCAAACTCATAGTTGTGGTCTATACAATGTGCATTTGCATAACTCTTTTGTCAGTCTTGCACTTCCTTAATTCTTTTCTTTATGGTTCGCATCTGATCTTCAATTTCCTGAATCACTTCTGGTCCCACCAAGACCCTATCTTCTAGTTGATCCCATCTCAAAGGTTTATGACATGATCGTCCATATAGAAACTCAAAAGGTTTCATATTTATTTAACTCTGGTAATTTTTATTATACGCAAATTCTACCAATGATAAAAATTATTCACAGTATTTATGTTTATACATCACATACATTCAAATCATATCTTCTAGAATTTGATTCATTCTTTCCATTTTTCCATTGGTTTCAAGGTGATATATTGTACTTAAATTTAATTATGTTATCGATGCCTCTTGGAAACTAGTCCAAAAATGTCCAGTGAATACCAATCATCGATCGGATATTATCTTCCTCGATACACCATGCCCTTACAATTTCATTAACAAAAATTCTATCCATATCAGGTGCTTGATATGTTGTACAAACCGAAATAAAATGTGCACTCTTTTTCATAGTTTCAACAACTACAAAGAGAGAATCGTGTCTCCTTGTCATCGATGGAAATCTAACAACAAAATCATCTATATATAACTTCCCATTTCAATTCAAGAATCACATGTGGCTGAAATAATCCCACTGGATGTCGATGTTCAGCCTTCACTTGCTGACATTCAAGACATCTTGCCACATAGTTAACTATATTCATTTTCATTCCCTTCCAAAAGAATAATGGTTTGAGATTTGCCTTCATTTTCGTGAGTCCTAGATGAGCCATATGCATTGCTCGATGAGCTTCGTTCGAAATTAAATTTGTCATTTCATCATTTGGTGGTACATAAATTCTTCCATTATATCTTAATAGTTCGTTGTTATCCAAAGAATAACCCTCATATCTAGGTATCATCATGGTATCTTGTTTGATATTGTCTTTTACTTCCTTGTACCAGTTGTCATCCATTTGTAATGCTAAAAGATTTTCCCGAAGGTTCATTTTTAGTGGTATTACTAAGAAAATGTGTGGTCTCTGACTCAATGCATATACTACTCTATTAATAATTCCTTTAATATATGTGATTTCAAAATCATACTCACTTAGAAGTTATAACCAACGTCTTTGTCGTGCATTCAAGTCACTCTATGTAAAAATGTGTTGCAATCCATTGTGATCAGTTTTCAACTCAAATTTTCATCCAATAAGGTAGTGTCTCCAAACTCGTAAGGCATAAATAATCACTAATAATTCCAAATAATGTGTTGTGTAATTTTCTTCATTCCTTCTTAGTCTCCTTGAAATATATGTGATAACTCGACCTTCTTGCATTAATACTCCACCCAATCCTTCCTTGGATGCGTCAGTGCATACTAAGAATTCCTTGTCCATATCTAGAAAGTTTAATATTGGTGTTTTTAAAAATTCCTTAAGCTTTTGAAATACTTCAACGCATTTCTCTGACCATAATAATTTTTTATTCTTCTTTTTCAATTCTGTAATTGGATTTTCTATTTTTGAAAATCCTTCGACAAAGCGTCTATAGTAGCATGCTAATCCCATAAAACTACTTACTTATTGCACGTTCGTCGGTATTGGCCATTCCATAATAGCCTCTACCTTCACTGGATCCACAGTGATACCTTCTCCAGAGATAATGTGTCCCAAATAGTGAATCTTCGCTTGATAAAAAGAACACTTCGACAACTTTTCGTACAACTTGTTTTCGCTTAAACACTGCAAAACCAATCTCAGATTCTCTTTTGTCTGCGAGTAAATTCATATATATTCAATAAATACCTGTACAAACTTGTCCAAGTATTCACAGAATACCCCATTCCTTAAACTCATGAATACACCAGGGTAATTTGTTAAACCAAATGGTAATACAGTAAATTCGTAATGTTCAAATATTGTCTTAAATGTTGTTTTAGGAATGTCTTCCTCTTTGATTCATAATTGATGATATCCTGACCTCAAATATATATTTGAAAACGTTGTCGCCCCCTTCATTTGATCAAATAAGTCATCAATTCTCGATAATGGGTATTGATTCTTGATCGTGTGTTTGTTTAATTGACGGTAGTCAATGCAAAGTCTCCATGATCTGTCCTTCTTTCTTACAAAAATTATTGGTGCACCCCATGGTGATACACTTGAACGTATAAGTCTCAAATATAATAACTATTTCAATTGCATATTTAACTCTTTCAATTTAGGTGTTGACATCCGATATGACGTTCTTGCAATTGGTTTTGTTCTAAGTTTTAAATCTATAGTAAATTCCAATTCTCTTTTCGGCAGTATACCCAATAGCTCCTCAGGAAAAAAATCAGAAAACTTCGATACTACTGGAAAGTATTCCAATATTTCCACTTCATCCTTTTCGTTAAGAGATAAAATGGCATACATCTTACATACTTTGCCCATATTTTTCTTCAATTGTAAGGAAGTAATAAATTTTAGCAATACTCCTTGGTTTCTTCCTACAATTACTCAATTCTATCCCAAATCATCAATTAAACTTATTATTTTCTCCTTACAGTTAAGTATCGTGTTGTGCGATTCTAACCAATCCATTCCAATAATAATGTCATAGGATCCCAAGGTTGTGATAAAAAGGTTTACATTAGTGATGAATTCACCCAAATTAATTTTATAGTCATTAACCTTTCCTCCAACTTTTTGCTTGACTCCAGATGCCAATTCTACATATCTAAACTCATACTGTTCGACTGCCTTCACCTTAATTCTTTTGAACGCAACGCTAGAAATGAAACTCTCAGTAGCTCATGGATCTATCAAAATACTAAATTGTTGATCTGATATCATACCTGAAGTCTCAAGCATTGTAGATTGATGCTCATCCTCGTAGTTATTCACTACTACATGAATCCTATGGGCCCTTCCTAGATCTCCTACTATTGTCTATCCTATTGATCTAGTAGCTCTCACCTTTTCTATGGGACAATATCTCTGATAGTGGGGCTCTCCACAAGTCCAACATTTTTTCTTAGGGCTGGTGCTCCTAGTTCCAAAGAAATAATATGTTGGTCTAGGGTACTGAGGTCCTGATCTATTCTATGGAACAGATCTATATTGTTTTTGTTGTTGAGGACAACGTTTTTGCTGTTGTGGTGGTACTATATATTGAGTTCTCTGATTGGTATCTTTTCTACGTGGTGTAGAAAATATAGGTCCTCTAGGTGTATCATAGTGCCCAAAAGTCTATCTGACGGATGTTTGCTACTACGACGATCTTTGTGGTGTCTTTCATGTCTTCCTGGAAAGGTTCCTACCATGACCTCCACTATTCAATTATTCCTCAACGATAAGATATTTTTGTACTGCATCGTGCATAGTTTGAGGCATCAGAATCCCACCTTAGCATGAATGTTGTAGTTGAGACAAAAAACAAACTTATTCACCTTCAACTTTTTAGGGTTCAAGTATGGAGCATATCTCAACAACACCATAAATCTAGGCTCATACTTAGGTATTGTACAACTTCCCTGTCATAAAGAATTGAATTCATTAATATGGTGCTCAATGAATTCATCGGATAAATACCTCTCTCGGAATTGCTCCTCGAACAATTCCCAAGACACATCTTCAATGGCCATATTCAGTTTTGGTAAGAGTGTCTTCTACCAAAGAAGCGCAATCCATTTCAACTGAAAGAATGTCATGTAGACTTTCATGTTGGAGGTATAATCATATAATGAAAAACACATTACCATATTCTCCAACCAAGGTTTGATGGTTAAACTGTCTGTGGAACCCCAAAACTCAAGAAATTTTAGCTTCTTGAATTCTCTATGAATACTACCACTAACTATAGGAAGGTGCATCAAACCCTCATTGGGTACAAATTCCATTCCCTCATCACGATCAAGGCAATTTATCAGTGCCTCTGACATCCTTTGAAAATACCTCATCGCCCACTTCAACATGCTCATACCTGGTATTATGCTCTACTCCATGTGGAGCAAATCCCTCCAAGGTGGGTGTACTTAGAGGAGGCATACCTATTCCACCCATACCCTGACGTCTACTATTTCTATGTCCTCTAACCATGATACTTGCCATAAAACAAATTCAAAATTTTATTAGTAATATATCTTAATTTAAACAACATGCATTGGAATTTGTAACAAGTTTGGTGTTGCGGAGTGGAACCCTGCTCTAATACCATATGTAATAACCCTCCAAAAAAATGAACAAAAATAAGTAAGTATTTACAAGAATGTAATCATTTGTTGGAAAATATAAAGTAACTTAGTATTTTACGCAACTAATTTAACATGTAGGGAAATTATAGTTAGTCCATAGTACTAGTTACTTATAGATAATGCACAATGAGCTTGAAATCCGTGTAGTTTTATGTTTATTTAAAACATGTGTAGATAAAGTTAATTATACAAATCATCATTTTATAACCTCTTTTATTTTGAATAAGACTTTCCTAGAAATCATTCTACACATGCAACAATTATTCTATGTACTCAATGAATATGACTCTATAAATGCAAAGAGCATTTTCACTTGAAATAACAATAATCAAGAATTATTTTATATTATTAAAATAAACATCAAATATGATTTGAGATTCAATAAGAGTTACAATCATCAAATCAAATCGAACAACACAATCATTTGAACCATATGTGGATTGAACTCAACACCTTCTTATCTAAAATCAAGCATATCACCTCTTTTATTTTGAATAAGACTTTCCTAGAAATCATTCTACACATGCAACAATTATTCTATGTACTCAATGAATATGACTCTATAAATGCAAAGAGCATTTTCACTTGAAATAACAATAATCAAGAATTATTTTATATTATTAAAATAAACATCAAATATGATTTGAGATTCAATAAGAGTTACAATCATCAAATCAAATCGAACAACACAATCATTTGAACCATATGTGGATTGAACTCAACACCTTCTTATCTAAAATCAAGCATATCACCTTTGCACCATGTATCCACAACTTTATATAAGAAATAAAAATTTAAATTAGTTACTACTGGACAACTTAATTCTTCCAACAATTGACAGATGGAACTAAGATGAAAACGTCTCGTGCAACAACATTTGAATCTTATATTATAAATATTTTAATAATTTATTTTAAAAAAAATGCTTCATCGTTGATTTAACCAAGTTCAACTATCTAATTTGTAAAATTTATATGGAAGAAAGTATAATGGTGAAAAAGTAGATATTGGTAAAATTCAATCAGTTACAAAAGATGAGGTTCAGCCTGCCTTTAAATTTCCATGATGAAGAAACCATATAAAATCCAAAATTAATTACAAAGAGAATAGAAGATGTTAGTTGTGGGTTATGACTTCTGGAGAATATCCAAAGAGTAAAAATTGCGGAGAAGTTTATAGAGCTCAATACCTTCTTTCATTTCCTCTATAAATCTCAAATACATGGACACTATTATTAAACGAGCGATAGTATTAATGATTTTCTCCACAATTCAACAAATTAGAGATCTAGCTTTCCTGTCCACAACTCATCAGAAGACTAGAAGATAAGTACATGGGAACCTCATTATTATATGAGTTGTGAGAACCCAAATCATAAAATCAGTGGAATTCCAGGTGGAGGGGCATTGAGAAACATAGATTTTCACTAAAATTACTTAAATTATTGAAGAATGAACTAATAGAAATATAATATATAAAAATTGTTTTGTTCTTCTTTAATCGTTGGACATAATACATATAAAAGTTTCTATTCTTTTCAAAACTTGGACACATTTTATTCATTCCAAAACCTAGATATAATACCATTATGTTAGCAATATATTTATAAATAAATTATAGGTTATATTTTGTTAGAGCAAGATTTGCCTCACCCTATGAAATCTTGCAAAGAGGGCCTTATTCCATTCCCCCATGCAGACTTACTTTCCCTGATTAATAAATCCAGAGACAAAAATAAATATTTTTCCACTTGTACACACCTTGCAAGCTATACAGTAGGCGTATATGCTAGCTAATCCACTACAGCCCGCATACGTCGGGATTTTTGCCAAAAAATAAAAATAAAATGTTGAGTTTCCATGTCACGACAGGAGATCTCTAATCCTTGGCCTTCCATATACTGGAAACGTTATGAATCGACCCTTCAGTTGCATTTTGAAGGCTATAAAGAAGCCAATTCCGATCTATGGAAAAAGAAAGAGAGAATTCAACTTTGAGAGCAAAGTTACTCTGGAGAAATTATTTACTTCATATTGAGTTTTCATCCCTTTGTCCTTTAAGTCTGAACACAGTGTTCGGCCCCCAAGATCTTCCCTTATTGATGGAGAACCTCTTTGTCTCCCTTATATGAGCTTGCCTTTGGTGGAGGATTGAAGTGGTGGAGGCCCAGTTGGAAGGAACTTGGTTTCTTGGTTCTGAACTGTGCCGACACGGAAGTCTATAATATTTTCACTTCTGTTGATCATTTATTAATAGAAATACTCATTTCCCGTCCAATTGATATCTTGCAAATATATGTATTATGATCCATGGGCATGTTTGTTTTGTATATTAATGGATTATGTTATCTAATGTGCTAACCTATTATATTATCACTATATGCTTGCTCTTCTTGTTTGTTGAGAACTTGTTGCAAGTATAAAGCTTTGGGTCGAAGTGCTCAATGGTGGACATCATCAAACGTTTGGACTAGGTAGGCCTCTTTCTTACCTCTCTTGCACATTAGTTTATATAGCATATGCTGGAATTAAGTGAATTTCTACAGTCATACCTGTCTGTTGTGGTTCACCCTAGCCATAGAGATATTTTCCTCATAACAGAATTGGCGACCCCACTGGGGAATACATCTTCTTTCTTAGGGTTTGAAGTACTTTTCTCCTTAGATTGCTCTCATTTCTATTGTGGTTCTTGTCGTATCATTTCTTGGCAGCTCATGTTCACTCTGGGTCTGAGTTTTCAGCCTTTCTCCCTTGTCTATCCTTGTTTCAAATCATATACGCGCCTTTTTTCTTGACAGTCATGTATACACACAGGTTGTCTCACTACAAGCTGTGTATATACGCTCTGTTTTCCCAAATAGTCGCGTACACCTTTTCTCCTTGCCTGTTTTCTTGGTGTGGTGTTTTTTGGGTGGGAGTTGATGCTTGTTGAGCCTTCTTAGGTCTTTGTAGTGCCTGTTGAGTACCTATGGGATGACAGGAAACCCTCTTTTGGTTGAATTTTTAAGCGAAGTTTTTCTCTTCATCTTTTCATTTTTATTGTCCTTGTACATTGGGTTGGGTGTTTCATTGCTTGATATCCTGCTTGAGTTATCTCTCTTTTATACACAGTAGGGCTATATATCAAGTTACTTTTCATTCCATGCATTTTGAGTTTCGATATATTGAAAATACTAAAAAAAAAAAATAGGCATTTTGCATTACTTGGCATTTTTTGTCTTTTGAGTTTTTATCATTAGCTTAGTGAATACAGTGAAAGATTGCATTTTTACTTCTGAATCGCAGAGTTGAATTTGAAAATCACATCGCTTTTAGGAGCATATCATACATTAAAAGTTAAAGTTAGGACTTTGCATTATTTTCATATTTACAGTCTTACAGAGTCATAACACCATGAGTTTCATCACCATACCTTTTTTAGTAATCGCGGCCATAAAATCAACGCAATAATTTAAAATTTATTAGTAACAATTTTATTTTCTAGGGTGCATAAACTAGCTTAGGATTTAGTGCCTTGGAATAGGATTTTGTGAGTAAACTTCTCCAAGGCAATTAAATCAACATATGTGTCTGAGTCAGGGAGTGGAGAAATCCATTCTATAATTGGTAATATCAGGAGGCTCCGCTCACACTGGATTTAATCACGAGGTTGTGTGAAGTTGGTTGAATGGATATCCCCTTGAAACTCAGCTAGCATCAGAGATATTTCTATGGATTTATTCATATCTGGGGATCTTTCTAGTGCCCATACCTCCATGAGAGGCAGTGCTTTCAAGTTTTCGGGCTTTTCTACCCTTCCCATACGGTGATACAAACTTATGACTTCTCGCCTGTGCATCGGTTATACAATGGTTTATTAGTTTCTTGACTTAGGTATCTCATAGGTTACTTGCAGGGGTTATTCTGCAAGTACCTTGGTTCAAATAGGGTTCTGACAACACACAGCCTTTATGGAGGATTACCTCTCCAAGGGGATCTAACTGACTAATTGTTAAGCCCACGAGGGCCCCTATAACTGATTTTGTTACCTCTGATCTTTAGCAGGGAGTCTCAGGCCCCTCTTGGGCAATACATACCTTCTTTAGGGAGGGAGGCCACTCAGCCACTTTACCCCATTTACATGCATATTGGTCGTTTGAATTTTGGTGTGCTCTTTTCTTACTAGTTGGCCTTAAGAGTTTATTCTAAATTCTCTTTATCATGGATAATAGAATCCCTTTGACTCCCTCATTTACCGCTACCTACCCCATGATTCCTACTCCATTCATGGGGATGAATCCTCTTGTTTCTTATAATGGTATGCAGAACTATGATACTCAGCTCGCGCCTTGGGCCTCTAGCCATTTTTTTGTTGATATGCCTTCACTCGTGTAATCCTCTCCCTAGTCCACTTATATGAATATTAGCATTGGATATGGGGACACCATGACCCTAATGCCTACATATTCGTTTGATATGATTCATGTCCCTCAACCTGCTTTCACGACGGGAGGTTGGAACTTCCCCTCTTATGGATCCAATCCTAGTTATGCTCTTCCAGGGGCCAATACTCAGATGGGTTCTCATTCTACTTATTACACTCCATCCATGTATCCTCTGTCTGCCATGTCAATTCCTTTGAACACTTTCTCCGTAGCGAGTCCTCATATATCCCCGGGTGTCTCTCACAGGGAGAATCAGTTTTACAATTCGGGTTATCCTCTTTATGGAACCCCTTCACAAGGGGGAAACATATATACTCAATCGAATAATCCTTATCATACTTTCGTCTCTTCGCAGACTTCAGTGATGATGCCCATCCAGACTTCTCTGAATCAATTAAATGGAGGATACTACCTTTCCGAATAGGGATAGGGGGTAAAACAGGACCTTTCTTGGCCTGCAATGTTTCAAAGTTAATCTTTCCTTGTACCTTGGCATCAAATGCCACAATTCACCACTAGTCCAATCACTGTCAGTCATACTAGAGATCCATCACCAACCTCTGCCAGTCATGTTGGATATGGGTCAACAACTTCTACAAGTTATGTTGACAACCCGTACCCATCCGCTGCTAATCATGTTGGGGGAACCACTTTAGTTGCCACAAGTTATACCAATGCCACATCTCTGACCTTTGAGTACCATGTAGGAGATGACTCTCCCACATTTTCATGTCATGTTGATAGTATGCCATCAATCATCTTGAACGAAACTGGGGGCATTGAGAAGCCAAGACACCTCATACATAAGCCTAAATTCCTTTGCAAGCCTTTTGAAGGAATTCATCTTACTCGTTTATGTCTAGCCACGGCTAGGATACCAGAAACGTGGGGCTCACCTAAGGGCCCTTCGGATTCTGAGGCATTTGTAGTTTCCCCTCACCTTGTTCCTCTGATTGACACAACAGTAATGTTGTTGCAATCCTCTCTTGATCACACCCCCATTCTCGAGGGTGATGTATCCTTTATCCCTGTTATCCTACATCCTCTTCAACCTAGAATTGAAGAAGTGCCTATACCAGTGCAATATCTAGTCAATCCTACTCTCCCTAAAGAGAGTTATGAATCCTTCAATCATATCATTGGTATTCCTGATCCTGCACCTTCTAAATGAGAAAGAGTTGTTCTTTCACCAAATCCTCTCCCTCCTGGTTTTGAGGAGATCACTTTCGACTGGGATAATTTTGTGGGGTATCCAATACCCCTGCCTATGTCTTTTCCAGTAAGAGACATTATCCGATCTATCACAAAGACTATCTACTCAGTTAGTGCTTTATCCTCCTTGGCATGGAGAGCTTTGGGTTTTCCCAAGATTATGTTAGTTATTCGTAAAATACTAACATTCCATAGAAGGCCGGTACAAGAGCCTTAGCCTCCCCCATTACATATTGATTAGAACAACATCACGAGTCTTAGTTGAGCTCTTTTTTGACTCATCTAAAAAAGAGAAAATATTGTCAAGTGATTTGTACCTTTCACACTCGTTAAATTAGATTTGAAAGATCATGAATCTTAGTTAATCTCTTTTCTGACTCATTATCAAAAAGTGAAAAGATCGTCGAGTGAACTTTTTTTTTTCACACTCGTAAAATGGTTTTGAAAAGATGTCTATTTGGCACAAGTTTATCCCTTTTTCACACCAAGTAGACGAAAATACATAAAAAGGACATTTTTTGGCGTTAAGTTTTGATTGCATCTCATGCATTTACATGCAGTATTGAGCCTATAGTTGGTTCTCGCTTTGTGTTATAAACCACTTGCCTCAACAATTTTGCATCCTCAACCAAGAAGAGCCTTGTTTATATCCTTCGCAATTTGACACCCTATACCTAGGAGGGAACATTCCCCCAAGTGTCCATCTCCTGCATGCACTTCCCTGCATTGAACATAGGTATGTTCCACTGCTATAACTAGTTTTGCTTACTTGTGACACTCGTTTCCTCCTTCATATCATAACATTCGTTTGTTATGAAATAACAAAAAAAGACGAGTGAGAAGGGAGTATTATCTTATATCGGCAGTAGTAGTGTCGCCTTTGAACAGAGCACAAAGTTATTTGAGTCCATTCATCATAATTTTGGGTTTAGTGTAACCTTAGGAAGCTGAGCTCGTTACAGAGTCTTCTCTACCAACTGGTTACTCTTCCAGTCTCTACAGAAAACTTCATTGATGCCTCCTGCATCTCATGATTTTATCATTGGGTCTATGTTGTCCACCATATGTCTCATGCTCTTGTTCAAAGGAAGTCTATCCACATGTGTCGGCCACTCCTCAAAACTCTTGACTTTGCATGTCGACCATACCTTTAGTTTGTCTCAGAATCACATAATAATTTATTCCTATCATGCACCCTATCCCTACTTTCATAATTGGTAGGTAACCTTAAACCCAACAGTCGACATTTCATCATTGGTTGTTGACTGGGTGGTTTCCCTTGTGTTCGATGACAATAAATCTATTCACACATTGGGATTCGTGTAGTGTCTTGGATGCCATTAGCCTTATTGGTGGTGTCCTAGCCTTTGTCAACAGTTTTTCATCATTGGCTGCTATTCAGAGGGTATTTTTCGTGTACCGCTTGCACTTGTGATGCAGGAGCATCACTATCAAATCAAGAAAAGTGAATGTGGAAGTGAACTCGACACTTCATGCATTGAAAGAACCAAACTGACTCTTAACCATCTTGGTAGCAGTGTGGAGATTTTTTGAATTTCTCATTAATTAAAATTAGTTGTATGTAAAGTCAGGCCACTATTTGAAATGATGGAGCAATTATAAATCCTTACATGATTGTAAAATATTACAGATGTAGGATATTTTCCCTGATTAGTCATTAGGTTGCATTTAATTAAGTTGATTAGGTAACCACTAGAGTAGAAGGTGATAGAACTTAGATAGAACGAAGAAGAGCGAAGAGTGCTCTCGGTCTTTAGACAAGTATTTTCATTTTTGTGTCTATAAGAAGATAGAAATTGTAATAATGTTTTTTTGAAATGAATAGAACAGAGGAAAATTCATCCAATTGTAAAGTCTTGATACTATTTTACAGTTTTACTATTGTTATGAATTTTGCGAATGTATGAAGTACACGGTGAATGAATAATTGAATAATTTTCAAGTGTTTCTCTTCTGTAAGTTATGAAAGGAGTGCATACTGAACGCAAGGATTCTGTGTGGGGGAGAGTCTTTTGACTCGAAGCTCATAAGAGATAGCGTGGAACTTTTGTATGAAGAGTGTGCATATTAAGCGCAAGGAGTCTGTATGTGAATTCTTTGACTTGGAGAAAATGTTGGGGAAATAACCTAGTTTTTCTCGTAATATGGTGAAGAGGTCAGTCGCAAGGAGTGCACCAGACAAGAAATCAACTAAGTGTCGAAGAAATCCCTTTGAGGAATTCAAAGTTCAAAGTAAGAACAAGTACGGAGGATTTAGTGGGAGAAATCCTTCAGAAGAAGAAATTTTGAAAGCTGGACAAGATTAAGGGTTAAGATCCATGCGGGAGGAACTGAACCATTTTAGACCGTTAGATCTTGGAGAATTCATGTACTGATTAGTCACGAGGATTTTTCGCAATTTCACGAATCAGAAGATTGGAAGTGAAAATTTCGGATACACGAAGTCGCGAAGTAAATCTCAACTGTTGGTTGTGGGAGAGATAAGGACCGTCGATTATCTAGGGATAATTCAAAATTTGTGAGTCGGGAGAAAGGAGGTGAGCTATCACCCAACTTCGTGAAATGCAAAGTCCCGAAACGCTCAAAGGGTTGAGCCCCAGGTTTTATCCGGTGGTCACATGGAGGGGAATCTTGCACCTGGTTCTAGTTCACTCAGGTGGAGTTTCATAAAAGGACCTGTGGTTTTAGTCATTGAAGGTTTTAAGTGGGGACCCAAAGGGCCATTTCAGCTCAGAATATTGAAATATCCTAGACCAGAAGGTTGCGCAGCCCTTGGAGAGAAGGGGGTTTGCACCAACTTGGCACACGTGAAAGATGCACAGGTTCATGGGTTCGTGAACTTGTTATTCATCTGATTTCCACCAAATCATGAAGCTCCTGCTTTGTACCTCGTGCTAATTGATGAGAGATTCCTTAATTCTCTCCTTTCAGTGGATCTCTTTCCATCGACATCAGCCCATTTATTCTGGAAATGAGGCCTAGAGTCTTATGAGTACCTTGAGGCTTGCATTCATTAGTGGTAGACTCTCTCGCCATTGACAGTTGGGAATACATCAATGTCTCTTGATCAATGGATTCTCTAGGTGTTCGACACCAACTCCTTTATTCACACTTGCAAGAATGTACTCAATGCCTTAATACCTAATTTCATTATCAATAGGTTGTCTTGTATTTGTTAACGGTATACCCCAATGACCAGTAATCAAACGATGTCTCATTATGTTCAACCTCAACTCTTTTATTCACATGATGTAGACTTGCACCTTTGGTGGATTGTGTAGAAGACTTGAAGACATCACTATGTGGCTACAGCTTTCCTGAGTTATTTCTTCCTTTTCATTTGGACTAGTACCTATACGACTTCAATGATCATGGGAGATCAAATTGTACTCCATGGTATACAGATATCCTCAGCTTGATTTTTTGAGATTGGTTCTACTAGGCCTTGTTCGTGACTATGACAGCCTTTGGCATGTAACAACATTTGTATTTTCCTATTCATGGCCAAGGACACTTGTTTGGTATATTTTCACATGGATCTGCAGTGTATTTTTGGCAGCCATGTATGCAAAGTCGATGTAGAATGTAATGATAAATTGATTTCATCCAGCTGGTTCTCTACCACTCCACTTCTGGGTTATTTATAATGTATTTCGACCATCACAGATTCTCCTTTGAACTCACACATTAGGGGGCATCTGTTAGAGAAATATTTTCCTCACCCTATTGAATCTTGCAAACAGGGCCTTATTCCATTTCCCCAATGCAGACTTACTTTCCCTGATTACGCACCTTGCAAGCTATACAACTGGCGTATACACTGGCTACTCCACTACAACCCATGTACATCAGGATTTGTGCCAGAAAATCAAAAATAAATGTCAGGTTTCCATGTCACAACAAGAGATCTCTGATCCTTGGCCTTCCATATACTGGAAACGTTCTGACTCGGCCCTTCAGTTGCATTTTCAAGGTTATAAAGAAGACAATTCTGAGCTTTGGAAAAAGAAAGAGAGAATTCAACTTTGAGAGCAAAGTTACTCTGGAGAAATTATTTACTTCATATTGAGTCTGCATCCCCTTGTCCTTTAAGTCTGAACACAATGTTCAGCCCTAAATCTCTTCCCTTATTGATGGAGAACCTCTTTGGCTCCCTTATATGAGCTTGCCTTTGGTGGAGGATTGAAGTGGTGGAGGCCCAGTTGGAAGGAACTCAGTTTCTTGGTTCCGAACCGTGTTGACACGGAAGTCTGTAATACTTTCACTTTTGTTGATCATTTATTAATAGAAATACTCCTTTCTCGTCCCATTCATATCTTGCAAATATATGTATTATGATCCATGGGAATTTTTGTTTTGTATATTAATGGATTATGCTATCTAATGTGCTAACCTGCTATATTATCACTATATGCTTGCTCTGCTTGTTTGTTGAGAACTTGTTGCAGGTATAAAGCTTTGGGTTGAAGTGCTCAATGGTGGACATCATCAAACGTTTGGACAAGATAGGCTTCTTTCTTACCTCTCTTGCACATTAGTTTATATAGGATATGCTGGAATTGAGTCGATTTCTACAGTCATACCTGTCTATTGTGGTTCACCCTAGCCATAGAGAGATTTTCCTCGTAACATATTATCTAAGTTCAAAACATTGGATCCAAAAGTACAATCAATATATAAATCAACATTGCATAAAATAATAAAATAATTAGAACAGTTAAATATTGTAGCTCGAAGAGTACAAATTTGAGGATAATCTTCACTTGTTAATCATGGACTTCACCGGTACCTCCCAGTCAATGCTAGAGGTACTCTTCTTCCCCCTTAGCCCCTCGAGCCGCAAAGGGTTCACACACAGAATTTAGATTGTAGCTCAAGCTTGCCCTCACAATGAGATGCTTCCACCTCCTATACAAGACTTGCATCCCAACTCACACAAGTAAACTAGTCATAAGAAATTTTAATAACATTTCAGTCATCCAGCAATAGGATCCTTTCCTCCTTACTCTTCCTTCTTTTTATAATAAAATTTGTCTTGACACTTGTCAATTCATGAATAATTAAATCAGAGATTATTCACCCTCAACACATGTCACACTTTCCTCCAGTTGCACAAGTTTTAATTTATTTTAATTAAATAAATTTTGAATTTTTCCTTACCTCCTTAATTAGTTCCTAGATTTTCTCTTAGTTGTCCTTTAGTTCCCCAATTTATCATTTATTGTGTCTCCTAACTAATTTATAGTTGGATTTTGATTAGGACTCTTCTCTTAGTTAGAATTTAGAGTCTAGATTGACTTAGGATTTTAACTCTATGTTGACAACCCATTCTCTCACGAAATAATTTATTTTTATTAAAAATTGTTTTTTTATTAATTTCATGCACACACTGTGCATTTGTCTTAATTTTTATTCTCCCTTTCTAGATTTCAAATAGTTTAATTTCCCTTAGACCCCTTTCTATAAAATTCATCTAGGAATACCAATTAGACTTAGATTTTATTATGTTTCATGTTTATTAATTAATATAATTTAAATCTCTTTTCTAAGCAATTCTAAGTATTCATTTTATTCTCTAAGGTCTTCAAAAAAAATTATTAACTTATTAATTTATTCATGAGACATTCCCTTCAAGACGCAAAGATGTGCTCCAAGGGTGTCACTCGCCATTTGTTTTGTTGTTCTCTATGACTTAGTTTGGAAGTTGTCAGACGCTTGGAGTCAATACTCCACTTGTCAACCTTGTGTGAGACTAAGGGCTTACTGAGGAATAAGGAATCTGCCTTATTGCACGCCCCTCAAAAATCATCATGAGCGACTGTCTCAGTCTTCCCTCACAACATCGTGAACATATCATGAACAAGTTAATTGTTAACCTTCATTTCAAGTCATGGTGAGAGTGCTATTAGGTTGTGACAGGGACGTTGCCACACCTCTCTCTAGTCTATTTGATACATGTGTATGACCCCTTTAATCCATATGTGATTCGGATTAGAAATCATCATCACGCCTTCATCCACTAACAAAATAATATTAATAACTCATATACATGAAATCCATAACTGAAATCATCATCATAATACATGTGTAATAAAATCAAGTACTCATAATCAAAGTTAGTAGTCCACTCCCTAACTCAATCTGAAGTCCAAGGTGATCTATCAATGTCATCAACATCTTCATCGTGACATGTTTCCTACACACTCAAGAAATATCATCATAATACATGTCAATGCTATACATCAATATAATTAACATATCAAAATTTCAATATTCAATTATAGCATAAACTTTAACTCATAAACCAAATCAGATAATCATAAAGTACCATGTTTAGCCGGATCACTTGCATGCAAATGTCCTCAAAGAACAATTCATGTTATGAAATGTGGTCAGTGAAAACTGGGTGTTACAACAAGCATGTGATTCTAAGTGGATGATTGTAGGCCATTGTGTAACACCATGTTTCCCCCAGTCTGTAAAAATAACTATATTGGCCAAGAACTATGGCAAACTCAAAGATGTGAATGTTTGATTTGACGGACCTTTGTATAAATTGTCGATGAATGTAAATTATGTTATGAATATGTGTTTCATGACTGTTGGGAGGGGGATGTGCTAAAAGATACCATGATGGCTAATGAGAGGTGGAGGGAGGGACCTGGAATGGTTGCGTTAACTTCCACCAAGCCAGTACCGTACTGGTTTTTACTTGCTCAAAGACCAAAGCAACTCTCTGACCTTGGAATGGATTTTCCATCAGATTGGTAGGTGGGGAGGCTCCTCAAGAGTTAATGAGGGGATGGGGGTGAACCGCCCATTCGTAAAAGCTCCCAGACCTGACCATGGATGGGGAAATTCATGCCACACGCAATCTTGCAAAGAAAAGGCAAGAGAAGAGGTGTGGTAAAGAGGGAGAGAGAGAGAGCATGCAACAAGGATCACAGAAGAGAACTGGAGAAACTCTAGAAACACAGGGAGTTCTGAACATAGGAGGAGGAGAGTAACCTTCATCCTGGATTTTTTTTCCGTATTAGGAGAAGGAGAGTAACCTTCGTCCTTGACTTCCATTGAGCTGGAAGTAGGAGACTGAATCTCAAAGCATCATCATCTAGCTCGAGGGTGGCTAGTGGTAAATCCGTTTGGAGTCACTAAGCCTATGGTTGGGTGGAAACGAGCACCCCTCTCAGCAGTTGCATCACGCCTGGTGGAACTGATAAGTGTTTTATGCCTTGTATTTTGAATTGAATACCACGAATACATGATCATGTTTATATGCCCATAATGACTTCTGTGTGAAATGATTGCCTGATGTTTTAGACTAGAAATAATGGATGCATATGTATACTTACATGCCATAGTTGGTTTCTATACAAATGATTAAGTCTGGGGCATGATTTTTCTCCACCAAGAATCGTCTTGTTTTCTTGATTCTCGTAATACTCTGGGAAGGCTCTTTGAGAGTACTCTTCCCTAGGTATTACCCCATAAACCTTGGAACCATACCAAACCTTTACCCAGATACTCGACTAAGATCAGGGACAATTGCCCAAGAACCGTCTGAAGTTTCATGTGATCCAGGTCTGGTTACCTTATTAAAGAAAGAGTATCTCTCTAAGGTCTTGGAGTCATGGGAGTTTAAATCTCTGAGAGGTTGAATTCAGTGATTCAAGCTCAGAAAGGATAGCGAGTCCAATTATCGAAAGAGAATACCCCATTTTTGGTAGATGGACGGTCGGGATCCTTTCGAAAATACCCCAGATCTGTCAAGACCGATGGTTCTAGAGGAGGCGCGTAGGCATTAACACCTCGACCCTCTCAGCCTTTCAAGTAGCGATGGGATCCAGGACCGTAGATCCAAGAATCTGTCAGAGGTCTATTGATCGTCGATCTTAACCTTTGCATAGGCAGGAGAGTGGATTCAACAATGTCCTGAAAGTCTCGAAGTATTCAGAACCATCCATCGGCACAGGACGCGTGGCAGTCGGGTAGCATTTCACTGACTCGCGACTTGGAGTGATCGAGGGTAGAACTGCACGAACTCACGATTCACGAAATCGCGATGTGATCGTGGTCGTTGGATCCAAGCCATGGGAGAACTGTTGGATCAGAACCTCTGCATGGTATTGCATATCGGGGGTTCAAAGATTGGAAAGAACTTCCTTTCGACTGCAAAAGTCACGAAGTGCCGAGCACCGAGGGCTCGTGCGAACACGTGGCACATCCATTAGGTGGGGACTGCATGGTTGAAAGGTGGCATAACAACAAGTGCCCAGAGAAAGGTGAGAGTGGGTGATAGGTGGTGGACAAATGTCGCCTGGGAAAGAGTCAACCCATTGTTGACTTATCGTGGCTCGAGGTTTCGCAGGATGAAGAAGTTGCACCTTGATCGCTAAGGTCGCGAAACGTCGAGAGCCGAGGTCTCGTGCGATGAGCGACAATGATACAGCTTGTAAGCCAAGTATAGCGGAGGAGACAAGTGGTGTGTATGCGTCACTTGGCAGAGTCCACGTAACGTTGACCTCTCGCGTCTCGAGGATTCGCAAAGGAGGAGCACGAGGGCTCAACACTTCAACTAGCGAAGTCGTGAGTTGCGAGTAGTGCCAGTGTTTAGCCTAGCCTATGGTTATATGTAGCAGGCACTAGTGAGGAGGGAGCCATACCCATATCGCATCTCGGGTATCAGAGTTTGGGGAAAAATGAGTTGAGATTCTTAACTCTCCAACTCACGAGTTGCGAGAGGCGCTTGCGCTAAGGCCAAGTTGTGGTCGCTTGGAGGAGGATAAGGGAAGGGAGATAGTCTGCGCTAGGCCCCATAAAAATTTGGGGATTTTGTCCCTCGAAGAAAAAGACGAAAAATCTAGGTTGTCGTAGTAGGTGTGTGACAAATTGGTATCAGAGCATGGTTACAACACTTGGCCAGCTTGGGCTCATGAACAGGTTGCATAGAAACTCCATTTGAAGTACTCTTAAAAGGAGTAACCCTCTATCTTAACCCCCCTTATCAAAAGTTGAAGTTAAGAATGAAAATTCTTATTGTGTGTATGCATTTGAAAAATATGAATTATGTGTTGGTTATAAATGAATATAAAAATTGACTAACAACAAGTGTTTTTCCTGCACACAAGCGGACAATCAACCATGGGAAACTACAGACGCATAGAATGGTGACGCACCACAAAGTGGAGGATGGCTCCCACAATAGAGATGAAGAGTCTGACGAAAGGAGAGCGGTAGAGACCCCTCTAGATCAAGCTGATACTATGAGGAGCCTCATGGTCGAACTACAGAGTTACAAGGTCGAAAAGAAGAGGTTGATAAAAGAGCAAGAGAAGCAAATGGAAATTAATGCAGTCTTGCTGTAGAGTTTATTCGACATACAAAGACAATTGTAGCATGGACCTAACGCCAGTCACGCGGACCGACGACAAACAAAGAAAAGTCGAATTCCACCTGAAATACAGAAACATGGTTTTTTAAGTGGCCACACTGGGAAGAGCACCTTGAGAAAGGTCCACCCCAGAGATAAGGGACAAGCATCAGACGATTCCTATTGAAAGGAAACTAGTGACTCGGAGGGATCCTCTAGTAGCAGAACTAGTTCTTATTCCCGAAGAAAACAGAAGAAGCGAAAGCATTCCAAAACTCGTAATCTCGAAGAATTCAAGAAGGCCAAACCACCTTCTTTCGACGGTGAAATAAAGAAGGGGGAGGAAGAAGAGGCCTGGATGCTTGGACTAAAGAAGTATTTCAGAGTCCATGACTTCTCAGAAAACTTGAAGGCCTGAGTAGCCACTTTCAACTTGAATGGAAAGGCTTCCATTTGGTGGGAAAACCTTAAGACTATAAAAGGGATTCATGAAGAGGACCTATCTTAGGAACGGTTCGAGAAATACTTCAGGAAGAAGTATCTATCGAAAAAGTATTTTGACGAAAAGACTAAAGAATTCTATGAACTTAAGCTGGGGCAACACACCATAGAGGAATATGTCAGCAAATTCCACAAGTTGTTGAGGTACGTACCCTATATAAAATAAGAAAAGGAAAAAGTGCAACGATTCATCAGTGGACTACCTAGGGACTATTAGAACAGGATTGAGTTTGACGAGCCAAAGACCCTAGAAGACACTATCCAAAAGGAAAGATATTGTTATGAATAGCTTCGGCATCGGACAGAACCTCGCAAAGGCTGGAAGAAGAAGAATAGTTTGGGAATCCAGAAAAAGGGGTTTAAATCCCCAAGATTTAAAAACTATAAAAAGGACTCAAGGGTGAGCTTCCCAACCCAAAGTGTACATCAACATAATTTCCCCTCCCAGAGAGGAAATAAACCTTCTGGATCTACCCCAGGAAAGATTGATAACCCGAAGAGAGAACCCTTGAAATGTTGGGGTTGTGGAGAAGAACATCTACTGAGGGACTGCCCGCACCGACAACAGAACAGTCGGAGAATTTACAATGTTCAAGAAACTACCACCATCAATGACGTGGCTAGGAGTGTGTCGCAAATTTATGCAGCTTTGGATAATAAACAAGCTGACCACCAAGCTTCAGTGGTGGAGATGGAAGGTATGATCACCAACCATCTAGTGTCTATTCTGATTGACCCTGGTTCAAATTTGAGTTATATATCTCCTAAGGTTGTTGATAAGTGTATATTACAGCCACATAAACACGTCGAGCCATGGTTGGTACAGTTAGCCACTGGCACCAAAAGAAAGGTAGTGGAGGTCATACAAGCTTGCCAATTCACTATGGGTGAATTCCCCACCCAAGCAACCCTTAACATACTACCCCTAGGATCATATGACCTATTGATTGGTATGGAATGGCTAGCCACATATAAAGCCAGACTAGACTATTACCATAAAACCTTAGAATGTGTAAGTGAAGAAGGAAGAAGGATAACCCTTCGAGGGATCCAAAAACATGTATCGGTGAGACGAATAACAACCCTTCAAATGAGAAAGTATTGCAAAAAGGGATGTTCATTATATGCGATACAGGTGTTGGAATCAATTGAAGCTGACAAACCAAGCCTCGAAGACCACCCCACACTAAGAGAATATAGAGATGTGTTTCCAGAAGAGGCATCAGGTTTATATTCGAGAAGGGACATTGACTTCTTGATAGAACTTGCACCAGGAGCGGTGCCAATGTCTAGGACACCCTACAGGATGAGCACACCCGAGCTAGTTGAGCTCAAATTACAACTAAAAGAAATGATGGACAAAGGTTATATCCGACCCAGCGTGTCTCCATGGGGAGCACCAGTCCTGTTTGTGAAAAAGAAAGACGATGCCCTCCGACTGTGCATAGATTATAGACAACTCAATAAGGTAACCATAAAGAACAAGTACCGCTTACCCAGGATCGATGACCTATTCGATCAATTGGGAGGTGCTTCCATTTTCTCAAAGATTGACTTGAGATCTAGATACCATCAAGTCCAAATCAAGGGTGAAGACATCCACAAAACTTCCTTTAGGATGAGATATGGTCACTATGAGTTTGTGGTAGTACCATTTGGTACCGGTACCCCTGCCACTACCCCTACCACTTTTATGTGCTTGATGAACAATGTGCTCAGCAAATTCCTAGACAAATTTGTACTGGCTTTTATTGACGATATATTAATTTACTCCAAGAATAGAGAGGAACATGAGGAACATCTTAGACTTGTGCTTCAAGTGCTAAGAGAACATCATCTCTATGCCAAATTTAGCAAGTGTGACTTTTTCTAGAAGCAAATACATTACTTGGGCCATGTCATATCTAAAAAATGAGTAGCAGTAGACCCTGACAAGATCCGGTCTATCATGGAATGGCCTACCCCAAAGGACGTTTCAAATATCAGATCCTTTATGGGATTAGCAGGATACTATAGGATATTTATAAAAGGATTCTCCAAGATTGGTTGTCCAATCACTGCCCTCCAAAAGAAGGGAGCTAAATTCACGTGGACACAAGAATGTGAAGAAAGATTTCAATCCCTAAAATATTTACTGACCCATGCACCCATGTTGAAGATCTTCGATCCCGAAGCTGACTTCCTCGTGTGCATAGATGTCTATAAGGAAGCGCTCGGAGGGGTCCTTATGCAAGGAGGAAGTGTATTCTGCTATGAATCCCGAAAATTGAATGAGCATGAAGTCAACTATGTGACCCATGATCTAGAATTGGTTTCCATAGTGCATGCCTTAAAAAAGTGGAGGCATTACCTCCTGGGAAGGAAATTTGTACTTATGACAGACCACTGTGGATTGTGATATCTGTTTGACCAACCAAAGCTTAATCTAGTCAAGCTAGGTGGATGGCCTTCCTTAGCGAGTTTGATTTTGAAATCAAACATATTAAAGGAAAGTAAAATAAGGTAGTCGATGCCCTTAGCATAAGTATGAAAACAATTCACCTGATAGAGGTGAGAACCTGGGAGACGAATGTCAAGGAAAGAACCAGGAATGCACAAGAAACAGACACATTCTTCCAAACCGTGACCTCGTACCTGGAGCAAGAACCCACAGAGATAAAGTATGAAGGCTACCAGATGATAGATGGAGGTTTACTAACTTACAAAAATAGATTGTATATTCCAGATTGTGATGACTTGAAGAGGTTCATAATGGATGAACTACATAAAAGACCATATATTGGTCATCCAAGATACCAGAAGATGATCACAGCCACCAGGAAACAATTCTATTGGCCTGGATTGAAGAAGGACATAGATGAGTACTTAGCCAAATTCATAGAATGCCAACAGGTTAAAGTAGATCACCGACACCCAACAAGATTATTACAACCTTTACCAATCCTGGAATGGAAATGAGAAACCATCTCCATGGATTTCATCACCGGATTACCAACCTCGACCAAACAGAATGATGTCATCATGGTAGTGGTGGATAAATTGAGCAAGTCCACCCATTTTACCCCCGTCAAGTCGACTTGAAAAACAATAGACATCACCAACGTATTCATGAAGGAGATATTTAGACTACATGGTATGCCTAAAGAGATCGTCTCTGACAGAGACACGAAATTTACTTCCAACTTTTGGAAATCCTTGATGGATGGTCTGGAGACCAAATTACTGTTTAGCACAGCCTATCATCCTCAAACCAATGCACAAATGGAAAGAGTGAACCAAATATTAGAAGACATTCTAAGGATGCATGTAATGCATCAACCCAAAAAGTGGGAATATTACCTGCCACTGGTGGAATTCGTCTACAACAACGGCTACCAAGAATCCCTGAAGACGAGTCCTTTCGAAGTCCTCTACGGTAGGTTGTGCAACACTCTAGTCAGTTAGAGTAATCTCATAAATAGAATTACTATTGGACTCAACATGTTGAAAGAAATGGAACAACAAGTGATTCAGATAAAACAACATCTAAAGGTCGCTCAAAATAGATAGAAAAGTTATGTCGACCGAAAGAGAAATCCGAGAGAATTCAAGACGGGAGACCATGTATATCTCAGAGTTAGGCCCAGGAAGAGTTCCCTAAGGATGGGAGCTAGTGGCAAGTTGGCACCTTAGTATTGTGGACCCTTTGAAGTTCTATATAGAGTGGGACTTGTAGCCTATAGGCTAGCACTTCCTCCCACAGTAAAAGCACATAATGTTTTCCATGTTTTATTATTGAAGAAATATGTACACGATTCTAATCATATAATTTACTGGTCTGTGATCCAAGTGGAACCGGAGGGAGAATTCCTTCCAGAACCTCAATGCATATTGGACAGAAAGGAAACCCCACTCAGGAACCGAACCATTGCACAGGTCAAGGTGCAGCGGAAACATTTTGGCCCAGATGAGGCTACGTGGGAAATGGAAGATGCCATGAAACAAGCATATCCAATTTTGTTTACTTCTGTACATACATGTCATATTGATAGACAGAACATCGAGGACGATGTTCCTTTAAGGGGTAGGGAATTGTAACACCCTGTTTCCCCCAGTCTGTAAAAATAACTATATTGGCCAAGAACTATGGCAAACTCAAAGATGTGAATGTTTGATTTGACGGACCTTTGTATAAAAGGTCGATGAATGTAAATTATGTTATGAATATGTGTTGCATGACTACTGGGAGGGGGATGTTCTAAAAGATACCATGATGGCTAATGAGAGGTGGTGGAAGGGACCTAGAATGGTTGCGTTAACTTCCACCGAGCCAGTATCGTATGGTTTTTACTTACTCAAAGACCAAAGCAACTCTCTGACCATGGAATGTATTTTTCATCAGATTGGTAGGTGGAGAGGCTCCTCAAGAGTTAATGAGGGGATGGGGCTGAACCGCCCATCCGTAAAAGCTCCTAGACCTGACCACGGACGGGGAAATTCATGCCACACACAATCTTGCAGAGAAAAGGCAAGAGAGGAGGTGTGCTAAAGAGGGAGAGAGAGAGAGTGCGTGTGACAAGGATCGCGAAAGAGAACTGGAGAAACTCTGGAAACACAAGGAATTATGAACATAGGAGGAGGAGAGTAACCTTCATCCTGGATTATTTTTTATATCAGGAGAAGGAGAGTAACCTTCATCCTTGACTTCCATTGAGCTGGAAGTAGGAGACTGAATCTCAAAGCATCGTGGTCTAGCTCGGGGGTGGATAGTGGTAAATCCGTTTGGAGTCACTGAGCCTACGGTTGGGTGGAAACGATCACCCCTCTCAGCATTTGCATCACGCCTGGTGGAATTGATAAGTGTTTTATGCCTTGTATTTTGAATTGAATATCATGAATACATGCTCATGTTTATATGCCCATAATGATTTCTGTGTGAAATGATTGTCTGATGTTTTAGACTAGAAATAATGGATGCATGTGTATACTTACATGCCATAGTTGGTTTCTGTACAAATGATTAAGTCTGGGGCATGAGTTTGCTCCACCGAGAATCGTCTTGTTTTCTTGATTCTCATAATACTTTGGGAAGGCTCCTCGAGAGTACTCTTCCTCGGGAATTACCCCATAAACCTTGGAACCGTACCGAACCTTTACCCAGATACTCGACTAAGATCAAGGACAATTTCCCAAGAACCGTCTGAAGGTTCATGCGATCTAGGTCCAGAAACCTTATGCAAGAAAGAGTATCTCTCTAAGGTCTCAGAGTTGTGGGAGTTTAAAGCTCCAAGAGGTTGAATTTCATGATTCAAGCTCAGAAAGGATAGTGAGTCCAATTATCGAAAGAGAATACCACATCATTGGTAGACGGATGGTCAGGATCCTTTCGGAAATACCCCAGATCTGTCAAGACCGATGGGTCTAGAGGAGGAGCGTAGGCATTAACACCTTGACTCTCTCAGCCTTCGTAAGTAGCTATGGGATCCAGGACCGTAGATCCAAGGATCTGTCAGAGCTCTATTGACCGTCGATCTTCACCTTTGCATAGGCAGGAAAGTGGATTCGACAACGTCCTGAAAGTCCCGAAGTATTCAGAACCGTCCATCGGCATAGGATGCATGTTAGTCGGGTAGCATTTCGTTGACTCGGGACTTGGAGTGATCGAGGGTAGGACTACATGAACTCATGATTCACAAAATCGCAACGTGATCGTGGTTGTTGGATCCAAGCCACGGGAGAACCATTGGATCAAAACCTCCACGTGGTATCGCGTATCGGGGGTTCAAAGGTTGGAAATAAATTCCTTTCGACTGCAGAAGTCACAAAGTACCGAGCATCGAGGGCTTTTGCGAACACGTGGCACATCCGTTAGGTGGGGACCGCGTGGTTGACAGGTGGCGTAACAACAAGCGCCCAGAGAAAGGTGGGAGCAGGTGACAAGTGGTGGACACATGTCGCCTAGGAAAGAGTCAACCCATTGTTGACTTATCATGGCTTAGGGTTTCGCAGGATGAAGAAGTTGCACCTTGATCGCTAAGTTCGTGAAACGTCGAGAGCCGAGGTCTCGTGTGATGAGCGGCAGCGATACATCTCGTAAGTCAAGTACAGCGGAGGAGACAAGTGGCGTGTACACGTCGCTTGGTAGAGTCCATGTAACGTTGACCTCTCACATCTCGGGGATTCACAAAGGAGGAGCATGAGGGCTCAACACTCCAACTAGTGAAGTCGCAAGTTGCGAGTAGTGCTAGTGTTTAGCCTAGCCTACAGTTATATGTAGTAGGTGCTAGTGAGGAGGGAGCCATACCCGTATCGTATCTCGGGTATCGGCATTTGGAGAAAAAGGAGTTGAGAGCATTAACTCGCCAACTCACGAGTTGCGAGAGGCGCTTGCGCTAAGGCCAGGTTGTGGTCACTTGGAGGAGGATAAGGGAAGGGAGATAGTCTGTGCTAGGCCCCATAGAAATTCGTGGATTCTATCCCTCGAAGAAAAAGACGAAAAATCTAGGTTGTCATAGTAGGTGTGTGACACATTGATATCCAGGCAGGGTATGATTCAGAAAAGAACCTATGAAAGTCTAAGATGTTTAAAACCTCTGCAAGAAAATTCATAAACAAAGTATCATGAATGCAGTGACCAATCGAGAATGATTGGGAACAATATTTCTCATAAGAAACACATTAAATTGGATGCATTGAGAAGGTTCATTTTTGCAAGAAAAGGAATGTAATGGGATACCCATCATGGAAGGGGGATCTTTCAGTACTCTACAGAGTTGTACAGTGATAAAAAGAGGATTTGGGTGGCCATGAACATTGGCACCCTGTTTACTAAAGAAGAAATAATGTTTAGATGCATTCATATGAAACTTTGATTTCATAATATATTATGTTTATTTGATGACTATAATCAATTTAAAGCAAGAAATATAGTCCTGATGTAATAATGAATGTGGATAGATAATCCATATGGTGAGAGGTTGGTTGAGTTCCAACACACCATGGAGGAATTCCTAATATGAAGAGCAATCAACCTGAAATCAATGCAAGGATGCATTGTGTGTGAATGTGGCCATGGACATTGGCACATTGGGTGAATTCATATGATGAATCAATTGCAATTTGAAAAGGCTTGGTATGCTAAAATGGTGCATGTATAAGGAATGGTGATTTCCTTTTTGCTTTATGTTATCAAATAAGATAAAAATGATTTATTTTTTAGTGTGCACAATTTTGAAATTAATTGGAAACCACTACAAGTATGCAATGAAAGTGTATGTGCATGAGATACCAACAATTTTTTTGGATGTCTGAAGATGGAATTGCAGGGAGAAGGGTATTGGATATGGAAGTGTTATAGGTCCATGAGGAATACCAATACCTATTGATCCAAACTATTATGATAATGAATATCTCATACTTGTGAATCTGGTTCTATGTGGAACAGACCTGAAAACGAAAATGTGGAGTTAAAAAAAAATATGTAGGTGAGAGATTTGAAATATTGAAATTGATAATGGTATCTCACGGTTATTGTATGCATGTGATACATGTGAGATAACAGGTTTTTCCTGAAGGGACAGATGATGATTGTCAAGATGGAAAGCATGGAAAAGGCTACTATTGTGACAAGAGAACTTTGTGATAACTCATGATCTCCATAAGAAAGTTGTGTTGAGGTAACACAGGTCAGAGGGATGCTTTTGCCCATGAAAGAAAGAGGGACACCTTGGCAGAGAAATATTGGGGGAGGCTTCATCTGTAAGGCTCAGCGAAGTCTCTGAAATGATTCTTGTGTGAGAAATCATGGGCAAAAAATATGGATCACCCAATGGATTGTATAGCAGAGAAGGGGATGCCTGATCCTGATCCCGAAAGATGAGTGATCACAAGTAAGGGGAGACTTTGATAGCTCATGTGTAAGACTCAGTGGATTCTCTAAAAAAAATTTTATCTATTGATTGGGATCATGTGCACAATGGGTGTGACAAGGAAAACAATGATCCGAGTAAACATGCAATCCATGTGGATGCAGATCCATGAAATGCTCAAGATAAGTATTGTGTTGATATGTGAATTTTCCTTTTAAATTATGAAAAATAGTAAAATGTTCTTTATGAAATTGTGAATGATATGCCGACTATTGAAATTATTGCAGGTATGTGTTAATGCCAAGAGTTTGGGAAAGGACCAGAATATGAAGAAAAGGAAGATGATGTTGAAGTAGTTGAAGGATAAAGGCATGGCAGGTGTACTAAAAAAGAACACCGAGGATGGTGTTCCTTTGAATGGGGAGGGGATTGTAACAAACCCCTTTCTGGAACCTCTAATTATATGTAATTAATCATGATTAATGATTTCCATGTAATGGAATATAAACATTTTGATTATATTATTGTTGATTTTAAAAGCCAATCAGTTGACTGTGGAGTGAAGCCTTGAAATTACTAGTCATGATACCACGAGAGAGATTTATGAGGGGGGGAAGAAATGGGATTCATGTGTAAAATATCCCAAACCACCTTGATAAATAATGTGAAGGAAATGATCATATTTCCTTTAACTTGTAGCTGAAGACAAATAATTAATAGGAATGGGTTGGTAGTTGAACAGACCACCACCCTCAATGAATGTAGGTATGGGAAATCTAGCTAGGACAACAGAGGATACAAAACAAAGGTACAATAGAGTACCAATTATGCAACCATATTGACCCATGGGTTCCTTCTAACAAAATAAAAGAAGTGACAGGTCGAGAACCTTCCCAAGGGGATTACGTGCAAGGGATGCACAAGGAAGGGAAAGGAAGGAAACTGTAAAAAGAGAGAGGGTGGGAGAGAGACACAGTATGCAGAGACCCAAGCAAAAGAGTTATTGCAAGTGAACACATGAGGGAGTGAGAAGAATCTCCTGGTGGTATCATGGATTGGCATGGGGCTAGTCTGATGCCGAGGTGATTGAGCGATAAGAGCCTATGGTTGGGTGGAAAGGAAAACACCCACAATCAGTTGGTTGTCTATAACTTGTAACAGATAAGTATCTCTACAACCTGTGTAATTGAAATGATATGGTTGGATGCCTGTGTTTTTAATTATGAACATGAATACTAAAAATGTGCATTTGTTGTGTATTCTTGGAGATGGCATCTGTACTTTTTTGAAATACATTTGCATGGAAATTTCTTTTTCATTTTCGGTAGGTTGTCTATGTCTCTAGGAAAAGAAGTTGTAAGTATTTTCCTATGACAATCTTGTGTGTGATATGAAAATATGGAACTATACGAACTTATGTATTCATTTGTGCATGCTAATAACCAAGTCTTTGTTATATATTTTAAGTTGAAAGACAAACCAACACTCTCTCTTATTGCATGTACAATTTTTTCCATTCATATATAAGCATACATGTATATCGTGGTGTTGGGATTCCTGAAACAAAAGCATCTTTCAGGATAGGATGAAATGGGGCTACCCTGGGTAAGACGTGGTGAAGAAGGAATGCCTTAGTGGTTTCTAGATCAAGGATAGAGCCAAGAAGGTTGGGAAGACCTTGGAAATAACTTAGAAGAACTTTTGAAATGGTGAAATCCTTAATCGGATTGGTGTCCTGAGAACACCCCTTTTTGAGCCAGAACAAATTGTAGCCATTGATATAACACAACAAGATCATGTCCCTTCATCGCAGTAGGATATAATTATTGGAGAGGATGTACTTTGAGCCAATGAGGACTTTTTATCAGCACAAAGGCAAGGTTAAACCTCAGCAGTCGATTCGTCACAGGTCCCTCTCGTTCATGTGGTAGGTAAGGAAAAGGGGAGAGTGATATCGTCATGACATGTAGTGCCAGTATGGTAGCCAACACATTCCTAGGGATAGCACGTGTTAGTATCTAATTCTTCAAAGGGTCAAGGATGGGTCCCTATTTGGTCTTAGTCCTTTATAAGGTCACCTTAATCATCGACCGTTGGTTTTGCAGATCGATAGATCTTAATCATTCATCAGAGAGGATTGGTCGGAGTGAGTGGAAATCCCAGTGGGGAAGGAACTCCGATGGAGAGACTACAAGAGTAAAAAAGAACCATTGATCAGAATATAGGCGAGGTTGAACCTCATCTGTAGATAAAAGAGGGTCCTACTCAAGCGAGGAAAAAAAATGGAAGTGACATCAGTGTGATGTTGTTCCAACATGGAATTTAACATGTCCCAAAGGGTGACACATGTAAGTCTGAAATTCGTAGGAAGGGCCGAGTGGGGGTCCCTGTCAGTACTAAACTCTAGACGGGTGTCTTAATCCTAGCCATCATATCTAAAAATAAAATGATATGAACCATTAGATTTGATGAAAGGAATGTCTTTGGAGTAGGCCATTCAGAGTCACTAAAATGCGTGAACTTCGAGAGGATATTTGGGTCATTGATCTATCGTGATCAAAGGAACTCCAATAGGATATTTGGGTCGTTGATCTTTCGTGATCATAAGAAATCCAAGAGGATATCTGGGGCATTGATCTGTCGTGATCGGAAGAACTCTGAAAGGATATATAGACAGTTGATATTCTACCAAAGGGTGCAAGAGGGTGATGTGGATGGTGCTAGGTGTCAAGAAAGGGTCATGCCATGCATCATGATGACTTGGCACCTATAAGAGAGAATCTGTGGGAAGATGATTGACACATTTAAGGTGGCATGGGTTCCACGTTTCCAACAGATATTGTACCACATGTAAAGGTGACTCAAGGATTTTAAGAAAGAACTATATCTTGAGTGATGTATGCTAGATGACTGGAAATGGTAGGGCCACATGTCACGACATGTGGCAATTAGTGTGTCATCCAATATGACACATGTCAATAATTGATTAGTTGATGAGATGGAAGTAGTCCTGGTTAGGAAAAACTTCCCTTAGATCATCACATTAAATTTCAACCATTGATCAGAGGGGGAAATAATGATCTTCGTTTTCCATCAGAGTGGGCCTGTCGGAGGGGTTGAACCATCAAAATGAGTGCACTCTGAAGGGAGGAATCTCAGGATCAATCTGGAACATTGATTGGTGAGTGGAAATGGTGCGAGAACGACCATTTATATGTCGTAAAGTTCCACATGATCATATAAATAAAAAGGACAGGTCGAAACACCTGGTTAGGTAAGCCCTGGTATCCCTTGATAATGTGTATAGCCATTATAGTCCACGTGTCAATTCATGGGTGGATCCATGTGTCATGTGGGTGTCATGATACATACACAAGGTTACAAATTACACCTTATTCAATTTGAACCACTCAAAGTTCAGTCAAAATTGAGAGTAGGGCGTGCATTTTACTCTAAGGCAATGCTGCCTTCAAATTTACATGAAATCCCAAATATAGGTGCATGAAATCAACCTCTCATGTTCTTAAATTGCACTTTATATTATATGGGTAAATATACAATATATATATATATATATATATATCTCCATACTACAACTTATAAAACAATTTTATGTGCTAGAGGAAAGCTTGGGCATGCACTTTAATTTGGTCACTTAGTAGAATTTCGACCTTCCAATTTACGACGAAAACTTTGCCTCTTTTGCACAACAACTGTTTTTAAAATTCCAATTGCAAAATTAACAACATGAACAGGTCTAATATGATAAATCATACCCCCAACAACCCGCAAAACTCAAATCTAAGGTATAATAAAACCTTGACTTACTTTTTACAAACAATTCTTGCATTTCTAAGGTTTTACTAGACATCTCTTGCCTATTTTTGCATAGTAGAGTCTTTTATGACTGCAAATGCAAAACTAAGTATATATGATTAAATGACTTAAAAAATAAATTACAGTTTGAACCACTCAAATTAAAAGAGTTTGAATGAGTTTTGAGACATGGGCATACATTTTAGTGTAGCCTAGCATGCATTTTGCACGAAGGAAAAATGTACACCAACACAAAATTTTCCCTCTTTGTCCTACACGACAATTTTTGGTATTTTTTCATAGAAAAGGGTTTCAAGTTTCCAATTTCACAAACAAAGGTATAGATAGATGTGCAACTATTTTAATGAGTCCCCATACCTTCCTCTAGCATTAATGAATTTAAACTCCCAACCCCCAAGCAATTTGCTTAGATCTCTAACTATTTTATCCCCATTTGACTTTTTCCCTTATAGGAGGAGGATGCCAGGTTTATTCACATCAATAACCATTTTCAAGGCTTATTTTTTGAAGGGGATGGTTGAGCCCTGAAAATTAAGGGTTAGATAGGTCCTAAGGAACCCTTAATAGGAAAATTTTCCACTATAAGGATCCCTTCCATTGTCAACTATTTACCAAACATAACCTCATTCATATATTTGTTTCGAGTGAAATGAATGGACTCATTTCCTCTTCTTGGAGCCCTAGTTCCCATTCCATAGTTTAGAACTAACCCCCCTTCAATTCCCCCCTCTAGCCATAACTTCGAAAATTCTTGTAGGTAGATTCAGACATTATTATAAAGATGCATTAAATATCTATTAAAGATTACAGATAAACACTAAAGATCACAACAAACATCACATATAAGAAAAGTATGACTCAAAATTGTACCACTCTTCCATTAATTCATCATAATAGTAGGATGTTTACATGACATACATCATAGTTACAGTCTCCATTACAAAACTGGGTAAAGTGAAATGTAGATTCCACACCTTTTTCTCTCCTAAGATTCCTCCTAATGTCTTGTTGAGATCAATTCTTGCTTCCAAAATTTCCCTCCCCTTTTCTATTCTACCAAATTCTTCTCTCCCTTTCTTTTTCTTCTTCTATACTTACCCAAATTCCCATTTTTATTTTTTCCCTTCTATTCTCCCTTTCTAGTTCTTATACTTAGCCATTTTTCAAAAATGACAGCTTCACAGGTTGGAGGACTCACGGATACTCATCTCCATCCACACTCTCACATCATAAGTCTAACTCATCGCCACATCATTCCATACTTAACCATTTTTTGCAGTCATGGTTTCCCATGTTGATGGGTCAAGCTTTCATATCCCATGTTCTGTGATATACATTTTGCATCCAAAAGTTATACGATCTATATTTTTACCATTGGACCCCCTCCACCTCCTAAGTATCTCATCTCTCTTATATTGAGTCCAACCGACCGAGCTACAACACTTAACCAATTCTCAACCTTCTACATCGGCGGGTTCACAGGTTCGCGGGTTCGCGGGTTCACAAAAATCTCAAATCCTATTTTGTTCACGTCCATCCCCGCCACCTTCACGCTTTTCCCAATACACATTTAGTATGGTTTAATGTTAATAACTCAACATGCAAGTCCCATAAATATTGTCATTAATAGGTGAAGAGCTTGAGGATATTTCTTATTAAACCACATTAACACATGTTTTGCGAAAGATTATATTATACCCCTCAAGCACTCATTTCAAATATTATCTAGGTCAAAAGAACGCTCCCATCAACTTATGGCAGCAGCAGCTCGAAAACATTTTTGTGGAGATACTTTGAAAATTTTTAGATGAGAATACCATAACTTTCAGTGGTCTAGAGCATACTCTTATTATTCATCCCCTTCTACTCAAAAGGAAGCAATTTGGACGTCCGAAATTGTGCGCACAGGTTGTGTTCCATAATTCTTTTACTGTAAGGAGATGGTTTCCTGGTGTGCAAAGAAGTATATACCAAGTCAGCAGATAATTCCACTCTAGGACCATTCTCCAGTTATTATTTCGCCTCAAGTATTCCATAAGATGTTGAGACTCCCAGAGCCAACGCTCACCTTCAAGGGTGAAGATTCCAGAGACTACTTTAAAAAAAATGACAACGACCTAGATATATTACCTGAATTCTTGGATAATCTCGTGGCCATCCCTAAGAATATTACCAGACTACAATTCAAATTTTTCAAAAACCCATTTCGGGAAATTTCCTGGTTATTTACCAGAGTTACGGGCTAAGAGAATACTGCTAGCATTTCCCGCATGATTATTTACATATTGTATTTTACTGTCAAGGAGAAGGTCGTCTTCGATTGGGGGAAGTTGATTTCCATTGAAATTTTTTTCCCAATTGTCTCAATATAAAAAGGATAATAAATTGTTTATGTCTTTTTATTTGGTTTTTGCAATAGCACATTGTTGTCAGTTTCCTAAATTATCTATATGCAAAAATGTAAATTGTGAATTCGACCCTGTGACCTTTTGGTACCAAGTGTTATGGAGGCACAAATCTTCCCTGCATTTTTATGAAGTTTTCAACAACTCCATCTCAGTTTTTAAATCGTTATTGTTTGAATGAGATACCCCAAGAATATATGCTCAAGCTAGTAAATATTTGGATAGAAAGGGGACTTTGGAACAAATGGAGAATTACAATGTCATCAAGATTTTTGGTTCTAAGGAAAATACTTTCTTTCTTCCATGCCATATATCTGACAGAATGTTTGCCACAAAATTTGCAAGGAAATATAACTTTTGGCTGCACTTTTTTCATGAAAAATGAAAAAAGCAATTCATACCATTGCCTTGGAAAGTTGGGGATTTTGTATTCAAAAATATGAACAAAATTGATGAATTCACTAGCCACTTCCACAACTTGAATCTCAAGTATGCAGAAAATATTAGAGGGTTTGACCCTAATGGAATCTTTGTGGAACATATGTTAACAGTGAGTTTTATCATTTCCTTTATCCATACCAATATTGGAGAATAAGTAGATAATAACCAGGGTAATCCTACCCACACTGTTGGTGACGTAGAGACGATACTCGGTACCAATGAATTGTATAAACAGAGAGGGAAAAGTCCCAGTGAGAAGAGTGCCTAGTCCCAAACTATTACTCCCAAGACTTCAACACCACAAAGCAGTGCTCCAGTGGCCCACCCATATAAGAAGGTAACCAACAGTAGTTCAGGCGGAGGAGGAGACAAGAATCCCCCTTGAGGAAAAACTGAAATCTCCCATAAACTTCCTCTTAGGAAGAAGAGGAAGAATATTTTACAAGAGGAAGAAGAGCATCGCGTTGGAAGTGACATCAATAGCTTCTCCCTCTAATATATGGAGCTCGAAGCTGACATTGAGAATATTTTCCCTAACATTGATCAGCCATTAGGTGCGACTCACCAGAACCAGTCATTGGAAATTATTGAGAATGATATATTTGATGAAGAAGAATCATTTGTATTTCAAAGTGTTGTCTTTGACAATGAGTCTAAGAAATTAATTATTGAGAAGAGTGATGTGAATAATAAAAAGGGTAAATATTTTTCATAGGTTAACCTAAAGAATATGCAGCCTTCCAAGGTATCTAAAATCCATAGAGCTATCGATGATGCATTATACGATTCCATTGGTAGTCTCGAAGAAGAAAATACAAAATTGAAGGAAAGGAATAAGGAAATTAAAGAGACTTTGATGCCTCTTCCACTCCTTTCCATCCCTTTAGAAATTGTTGGACCTGCCACGCCCACAGCTAGAATAAAAGGATCTTCAAGTTTACTCACATCAGCCAGGAGTTACGTGGAGAATAATATCAAGAAAAGAATGGAATTGATTATAGAAGCTTGGGAAATTTCAAAGAGCATGATTTCTTTTGGCTCAAGGGTGCATACCTTCCTTGAATATCTACAGGCCGATCTAAAAAATGAAGAAGGTTTCTACCTTGATGAAGTGGTACCCTTTGGTATTAAAGTTACTAACATGTCAGAGATAAAGAGAAGAGAGTAGAACCTTCCCTCTCCAAGTCAGATCAAGCAGCTGAATGCCTTCTAGAAAGAGAAAATAAAGAACTTGAACAACATCGTTCAGGCATGAAGCCAAGCCATAACAACGAGAGAAGAGATATTCAAAAGACTCACGGAGGTGGACCTAGAAAAAAGCACTAACGAGGTCCAATATCCCAAGTTTATCCTCAACTTGTTGTTCCTGACAAAACAACAGTTCAATGAGCAGGTTTAGATTTTTAAAGTATTATCAATTGAAAAATTATATGGCGTAGTTGTATATGATGAGAATGCCATAGATAACTGGCTAGTAGATTATTCCGTGAAAAATCAGGATATTGAAGAAATATTACATGGCATTTCCATTGATCTCCATGAATTGGAGGGTGCGTTGTTCAATATTAAAATCTGGCATGAAATCAACGTGACACCTATGAAAAGTTGCATCAAAGAGTGGTTCAAGAAGGATATCGACAAGCTGACACATGAAGGGAAAGAAGCAGTTGAGGTAGTTCCTATAACCGTCAATGACAACGATAAAAGGAAATCAGTAAGCAAATGAAGACATGAGTGATCATCATAGTAAGCTTATATTGATCATATCCTTCTTTTCTTTATATTTTCCTTCATCCAGTTATTCCACCTCTTTCAATAGAAAGGTTTAACCGGAGACTGATAACTCCTTTTTTCTTCTTACCAGGTCTTGTTGATCCTTCTACCACCCACTATCTTCATTCTAAAATCTTATTTCTTGTATCTATTTTCTTTATGGTCCATGGGATCCCCAATCCCAGTCTTTAAGACGAATGCATTTACAATTTCAAGAATATGTAATGAACTATATATTTTCGAAATTTCAATAGAACTACTTTGGGAAAATTCTCGACTGTGCTTTGTAACTTTGTTTTCAGAATATAAAGTATTTGAGGTTGATATGTCATTATATTTATTTCAGTTCCCCATGTATCCACTCTGTTAAAGTTATCTTGTGCATGCAGATCATCTTCTTTTTTATTTTATGTGATCATAAATATTTATCTTAAACTATGATGGATGTGAGGAATTTTTACTTATTTTCTTTAAATGTGTGAATGTGTTCGGTTCTTAGTCCTTTAGCAGGAACTTTCCTTTAGAAGAAAACAAAAAAAAAAAATCCTTTCATCACATTGTAATATTTTTGTTTCTTTGAATTACTGCAATGGACTTTTGTCAAGTCCAACATTTTGAATATTTAAAATCTCAAGAAAATCTAAAAGAGGAGTACCACCTCTATAAAAATGTAGGGGGATTCACATCCTCATGAGGTTGTCATTTGGTCCTAACGGATTCAAGCATCAACATTTTTGGTGACCATACTAGGGACATGAACTGAAAATTCATAAACTGGCCTAGCATTTGTGAAATAATATATGACTTTACCCCAAGGTAATCAGCCCCATCTAGAAATTGGATCGAATAATCAACAAAGTGTTCTACACCAGTTGTACAATCTGGTAATAACAACAACCCATACTCAAGAAGATTTATAAGGGTCCTGGAAAATCTTAGTCTAAGATGAAGAAAGAGAAATCCTCTGAAGACAGAGGAGAGAGTAACGACAAGACCAAAGAAATCAAAGGCTAGCTAGAGCAACACAAGAACAAGGTCGGGATTGAATCTAGACAAATACAAGAGACCCATTACCAAAAGTAAAAGAAAGCAACTCTCTATTATTAGAAGTGAAAATTATAGACCTGAAAGTCTCCCCAGACATGGAAAAAAGAAATGAACAACCCTAAAATGAGGATCATGAGGAGAGACAAGGAGGTGGAAGAGATGCTGCGAGAAATCAGGGAAACCAAGGATTTGAAAATCGAAGGAGAGTAAGATATTTCCCCCTAAATCTCATAGGTGAGAAACATGATTTCTTTGTTCTCCCTAAGGGCACTCTAAGAGAATTTTCTGGAGATGGAGCAATCAATGCAAAGAGGCATCTGCACTTATTTCTTGATGTTTTTGGTTTTCACCGTGTTGATTACGATGATGTCATGGCAAGGTTATTTCTACAAACCTTATCAGGAAGAGCATATGAATGGTATAAAAAAATTTCCAGTAGATCAAATCGCTCATTTAATGACCTCAAAGCTATATTCTTGACTATGTTCACCCCTCCAATTGCTTATCATACCCTTCTCACCGATTTCACCCAAATTGGTTTGAGGAAGAATGAAAGGATATGAGATTTCAATTTCAGGTTCAACAAAACCTTGAGTAGAATCCCAGAAGATAAAATACAAAATGACCCAATCATTCTCAGTTTTTATAATAATGCAATGCCCCCGAATGTGAAATACACTATCAGAACATCCCAAATCGATACCTTGGAGGAGGAAATGATTAAGCCACTGATATGGAAGAAATCATGATTGAAACAAGTGCCTACCCTGACATCATATTGGGAAGAGTACAAAGACAACTTGGGGAATTAAGTATTGATAATCAAGGAGCTTCCAGTTTAAGAAAGAATGAGGAATATAAGCCTCAACCAGATCAAAATCAAACAATGGAGGAGGATTTTTCAGGGGAACCATACCTGATGTAAAGGTTGACCCTGCGGCGGCACAAGAAACGAAGCAAAAAAATGAAATTGCATAGATGAATAGAACTATCAAGAAAATGCAGTACGAGATAACCAGGTTGAGAAGGGGAGATAATTACATGCCAAATCCAAGAATTTCAATCCCAAAGCAAAGGAGAAACCCTCCCCTAGAAAATAGAGTGAGATTTGAGAACATGGATAACCCACAAAGACCAAGGGTTCCTAGACAACCTACTCCAAATGTGGTTGTTTTGGATGATGTCTATGACGAGCAATTAATTGAGCAAGAAAATTATTATTCACTTGATGAAAGCTCTGAAACCATGCAAATTGACGGATGTGAGACGTCCATGTATATTTTTAAAGAAGGTGACAACGATCCCAATTCGCAAGAAAACGTCGCCCAGACAAGAGGATTTGTAAATAGACCAAAAAATAAAGGCGACTCTGACAAGGAAAAAGAAAAAGAAAGGGAAAAAGAAAAAAAAATCAAAAAGCGTCGAATGAGAAAGTGACATATGGAAATGGAACTAAAAGGAAACACCCAGTGTCAAGCTCCACTCAAATGGCATATAATATTGTGGAGGACCTAAGTAAATTAAGGATAACTTTTCCCTTTACGGAAGTGGTGAAGATTCCCCACCAAAGACATAATATTTTGAAGTTGTTGGATGATCCGTCTAAAAGAGCTGAAGCTATAGTTACTAGTCCAAAACAAAGAAAGAGCCCGTCAACTACCAAGATGAGAGGTAAAATTTCACCCTTCTATATTTCAACTGAAAATCATGATGTTTCACTACATAACTATTTAGTTGAGACTGACGCGACAAATAATATAATGCCACTTGCGGTCATGGAGGAATTGGGCATGAGTTGCACTAAGTATTATGAAACCGGTGAAATCATATATGCAATTGATGCTAGAAAAGTGCCAACTTATGGAGAAATCAAGGTTTTTTATGCTTGGATTACAACAGCCCCCCATATCATTACGGTCAATATTATTTTGGGAGACCTTCCCCCAGCATATGGATTTGTGCTCTGAAGAGACTGGACATCTATTATCAGAGGATATATAATGAACGATGGAAGTTGTACGATGCTACCATGCAAAGAAGGATTAATGATTAAGGTACCCCGTGAATCTAGAAAACCATTCTCATTCAAGAAGAAGGACAATGAATTGGTGGAGGATTATATAGATTTCGGGATTGGAAACTATGATATCCTAGACGTAGAACATGATGAGAGCCTAGAGAAAGTTCAAGGCACGAAGAATCAAGAATGTTTGTTTGAAGGCTACTGAAGGATGTCATTCGACAAGGCATGTTCAATGTATGGGAATGGAGTTGGAATTGTTCTTTTAAGTCTAGATAATATTATGCATCCACATGTCGTGAGACTGGAATTTTCATGCACTAATAATGAGGAAGAGTATGAAGCTTTGATTCAGGGGATGATCCTCACAAAAGAAATGAAAATAGAACATATAATTGCAACTGGTGACTGAGAGTTGGTCATCATTCAGGTTACCCAGAGGTACAAAATAAAAAAGGACTCAAATTATATTTCAAAAGAGTTAACGAATTGATGGAATCTTTCAGTTCCTTCAACATTTCTTTCATTCCAAGGGACAAGAATCACAATATAGATTCAGTATCCCTAGCAGCATCATTTTCAAACCCATATGATGTCCAAAGAAAAATGTATTTCCAAGTAGAAAGATCTTTTTGACCATCTGTGCCCGATAACATTGAATACTTGCAAGTATTTCAAAACGATGAACAACTAGAATTTTTTTTGTTAAATGATGATGACGATGATGAAGATGATCGCTCGACTGCTATCCATGGAGACTGTATACAATATGAATCTATTTTTATGAAATATTATCATGATAAGAATCTCCTTGAATAAGTTTCAGTTTGAAAGGTGCAAGAAACGAGAAAAGTCAATATTGGAACTGATAGTTCCCCGAAATATGTCAACTTGGGAATTGATTGCACCACTGATGAAGTTGATCAATATGTTTCCTTATTCAAAGAATATATCAATATGTCTACTTGGACCTATGATGATTTAAAATATTATGATAAAATTGTATTCCTTCATATCATTCCTTTAAGGGAAGAAGCAAAGCCACTGAAGAAAAAAATAAGGATGATGAATCCCAAGTTGAAACCCTTGGTAAAGATTGAATTGGAGAAATTGAAAGAGGAAGGAATAATTTATCCCATTATAAATTCATAATGGATTTCAAATACATTGATTGCAAGAAAAAATATCGAGGAAATACATGTGTGTGTCGACTTCAGAGACCTTAACAAAGAAAGCATAAAGGATAACTTTCCTTTACCTAATATGGAGTTTCTTCTCCAACAAGTTACTGGATCGGCCTACATGTCCATGATGGATGGTTTTTATAGATATAACCAGGTCTTAGTGGCTGAGGAAGATAGGGCAAAGACAACATTTGTCACACCTTGGGAGACCTATGCTTATGCTAGAATGCCCTTTGGTTTGAAGAACGTTGGAGCCACATTCCAAAGAGCCATGGATCATGCATTCAGCAGATTGATAGGAACGTTTATGGAATATTATAAAGATGAATTGATGGTGCATTCAAAGAAAATGGATGATCATATCCATCATTTGAGAAAGGTTTTTGAAAGATGTAGATTATATGGTGTCTCTCTAAATCCAAAGAAATGTGTGTTCACTGTGACTCAAGGAAAACT